>WEKX01014956.1:99262-120709 GCA_013390025.1 Pitta sordida
TATATATATATAATCAGTCTGTTCATTGATATTTAAATGGATAAAAATGAGGAAGGTTTGGATTTGAGTATTTAGATCTTGTTGCAGAGTGAGAGTGAAAATAAACTCATTGCATACTACAATTATAGGCTGGTCTGGAGGGGGAGCTAATGTCAAAGCAAAACGTGACAATTCTTCCTGCGCTCATTCAAAACCTTGTTGTTTGGTCATAAAATATGCTACTAATACAATAAGGAAAATGAATGTAGATGATGCATGCTATGTATGATTACATTAATAAGCACCTCTTGTATGATGAGTATAATCTGCAACTGAAGTGATGTGTTTTTTAGGGAAATAGTGTGTATTTGGCTACTGTGCAACAAAAACTGTATTCAAATAACTTTTAAGTTGCAAGGTCAAGCTTTCATAAATCATGAAGTACCGAAATATAGATTCTTGTAAGAACTGTAATTTGACCTGTAAATGTAGGGGTAAATGTTACACTTTTCACTACAGTGTTTGTTTCAGTGTATAGCATAGAATGGCATAGATGATGTTCAGTGTGCAATAGTATTCCTTTGTGTTTAGTGCCTTTATGATACAATTTTTCAAAATAATCTATCAGTGTTTTAATGATTTGTGTGTTCCAGGATGGTTTCCCATAAAGATCTAATTTACGGAAAATAAACTGACTTTCCATTGTTGTTTTTAGTAGACCCCTCAATGGGGATCCATTAATGCCTATCTGCAGAAGAGCTCACTGCTTGATTTGTACTGCATGTATAAATACGTAGATCTGTTGCAACGTTAATCACAAATTACTGAATTCATAATTTTGGTAAAGAGTGGATTTCTCATTAGAAGTTTGTAGATTTTTTTAAATTGATTTTTTCTATAGATTTTTTTTCTTTTAAAGGTGATTTGCATGCAGGAAACAAGAAGAAAATAAAATTCTCCAGGACAATATTAATTGCCACTCTTCTTGTGCTGTACCTATCTTATTAACAGCCCACTGGCCAACATTTGCAGTGTGTATGGCAAGGTCCTTATATGATATAGTAGTGTTATTTATGGGCTTTTTAACATTTTGTTCAGGAACATAGCAAGAGTATCTTGGGCACAAGGGCATAGAGAAAAGATTAAATAATCTTTAGTATTTGTGAGGTGACTATATGTATTTTAAACTGAAGGTCAAGTTTTTGATACCTATTTAAAAAACTGCCAAAATTCTTCGCATATAAACAAGGTGTTCAACATGATAGACAAAAAAAGGCAGTGACCGTGATGGACAGGAGGCAACCTTCTGTTATGTGAGATTGCATATATAAGACTTAATGTGCTTATAGCATGTAAGTCTTTAGAAATGCTGGAATTTGTGTGTTTTGCCATTAGACTTCGACCACGTGAGTTAGCAGAGAATGTGATAATAGTAATTTGTAATTCATCTGAGATCCAAATGATGTCATCTGTGAATGCTTTTCTGAGATTTATAAGTGTTTCAAAGGAGTAATAAAACTCTTGAATCTTGTATTCCAGTAGGCATGTTCTGTTGGATGCTAATATTTCTGCTTATTCCTTGTTTGGTATCTTCTTGTCCCAATCTTTTTTTCCCTATTCTGGAATTTTTGTCACAATCCTAATTTCCCAATGTGAATGGTTTGTTTCTCGCTAAAGGGCCTCTTATCTGAGATCTGGATTTGCTGTGCAGGGAGATACTAACTTACAAATTGTTTATCCCCATGTTCTTTCCTTTCCAGCTGTTCACACTCCTGCCTGTTGGTCTCAGATATCTGTCCACTGTCCTCAGTTTCACGTCCAGTTCTCCATCATGGCTGGGATCTATACTCTCTGTGTTCTGCAATTCTACTGGCTCTTGTTCTGTCTTCTGGAGTTTTCTACCTTCAGTGTAGTACTTCATTCTGTTCTTTCTTCCTTGCTTTCCTTATCTGAATTTGTCTTTTCCTTTCTTACCTGTCTTCTTACCCGTCTCAGACTTGGTCCTTATCCTAGATTCAAGATTGTGTTTGCCATGTCAACTTTTCCCACATTGCAGTTCTTTCTCTAGTCAGATTCTATTGGTTACTCTCTTCTCCACCTTTTTGTTCACATGGGTAGCTTATTGTTTCATACTTGTTGGATCCAGCAGGTATTCACTGAGGATGAATTTAGATGCCACTGATCCATCCTGGTAGGAAAACAAACAGGCCTATCAATAGATGAGCTTGGCTTAACAGGGAACTCATGTCTGAGCTGCAGTGTAAAAATGGAATGCAGTTATACCTCCTCTTTTGTGGGAAACAGGTCACGTCAGAGGTCTCGTGAAATGTCAAATTTACAAATACACACAGGTCATTAGTATGTGTGCAGGCCATGCTGCTGCTTCCGCGTCTGCAGCTGGGGCTGGGCTGCTGCGACTGTGTGTGCTCACACTGCCCCACCGGCAGCGCAAACCTCACGCCGCTCCTCCCCCACTCTCCATCCCTGGTGGCTGTCCCCACGCCGTCTCGTCCCCATGTCGTCCCAGCCCGCTGGGGCTATCAGCATGGCGCGACCATGGGGTGGGCATATCCCACCGCTGCACCGTTCCAGCCACTCCTGCAGCCTCCACCTGGCTGCTGCCACCACATGTGCTCGCCCTGCATCCGTGGTGGGGAAGGGATGTCCCTGGGCTCTGGTCGGCATTCTTATACTGGGTCTCAGTAGCCACCTGGGGCATACTGCTGTGTGACCCTTCCACTGTAGGGACTGGGCACGGAGACACACAGGACCAGGTCAGGGACTGGGGCGTGGTGCCACAGGGCTCTAAACGCCATGGCAAGCCAGAGAAACTGCATGCCCTCCCCGCGGGGCTAGGCCAGACCCACCCCACAGGGAGCGCCGACACCACTCCTCGGCGAAGCAGAGGCACTGTGCATGTGTCGGCTGGGGAACATCACAAATGCCTGAAACTGAATTGCAAGAAATTTTCCTTGCAAATCAGCAAGGTCATAATGGAGGGGTCACCCACCATGCAGCGAGGATATACTGTATACGTACAAGCAGTGGCAGCAGAGAGAAACTATAAAGGAGAAATGTAGAAAAACTGTCCTGATATGTATGGATGACATCATGAGAACCGGTGCTCGCCTGGAGATGCCTTGCAAGGGAGGTCAAGGGCAACAAGAAAAGTTTGTTCTACTACATTAGTAAAAAGTACATTAGCCAATAAAATATGAGCTTCTTTTGGAATGCAGTATGTCATTTAGTGACAGTGGGCACAGATAAGACTGAGGCTCTTTCATGAGTCTTCACCAACAAGGTCTCCCAGGCCTGTGTACTTAGTAGCCGGGTTTGAGGAGAGTAGCTACCAGCAGTGGCTGAGGATTCAGTCGGCGATAACTGAGAGAACTCAAATCATACAAGTGCGTGTGGCCAAATGGGCTGGACCTGAGGATGTTGATAGAGCCAGAGTCACAGTGAGGTTCTTCCCCATCATCTTTTAAACAGCTTGGATACCACAAAACCCTCTCAATGCCTGAAGAAAGTCCTGTGTTCCATCCTTCATAAAAGGCCAAAATACAGTCCAAAAAGCTACAAAGCTAGCTAGCTTCCTTTTTGTCCCTGGGAAAATAAGGGTGTTGGTGTCTTTGGGTCACATTTCTGGGCACAGGAAGAAAGAAGTGAATAGGAACAATCAGAATGGACTTACCAAAGGAAAATCATGAATGACTAGGCTGATTCCCTTCTATGGTAAAGTGATTGAATGTTTGGATGAGAGAGCAACAGGATTTCATTTACCTTGTCTTGAGCAAGATTTTCAGCTCTGTCTCCAACTATATTTTTGTATTCAGATTTGGACATTACAGTTTGAGTGGATGGAGAACTAGATGAATAAAAGACTGGTTGGATGGATGGACTCAGAAAAAATTGTTCAGTGTGTCATATACAGTTGGGTCTCCTATACCATGGTACTGCTCTTGACCTTATCCCATGAAGCCCTCCATCCGCGTTGATTGGCAGCTCATTAATATACAGATTTTTCTCTGCACCCTCACACCGCCTCCTGGCGCTCCGGAGCTGTTTCGGAACTGCCCTGCTGTCGGTGTTCGTTTCAGTGCTTCCTGGTGCCTGTGGCCACCCCATGCTGGGAAAACCCCCTTTTCCGCTTGGCTGGGGACATGGGTGCGAGGAGCCACCCGCACCGCTGTCCCAGTGTCTGTCCGAGTGGGTAGACTTGGTCTCTTCGTACTCAGAGTAGACGTGGTGTCTGGTCTTGGACACAAGTCTACCCTGAGAAAGTCTCGAACACCACGTCTAACCTGAGAGCGTGTAAATCTTCCATAACTGCATGCAGTCTCCTTGCTTGGAGCTGAGCCGCTGTGGGAGTAGGCTGGCTGCCCCGAGCCGAACTGAGCCGAGCTGCGGCACAGGCCGGCCACCTTGAGCTGAGCTGAGCTGAGCCAAGCCACGGCACAGACTGGCTGCCCTGAGCCGAGCCGCGGTGCAGGCAGCTGTGGGGAGGGAAACTTGCATATTCATGACTGCCTAGTTTGAATATTCATGTGTGTTAGGTTGCACATGTGCAGTTGCAAAATGTTGAAAAATCATGCTGCTAAGATGTGAAGCTGCAATATGGGAGGCACGAAGTGGAAGAGGGCCGACTGTATATAAGGATGGGGCTACCATTAAGAGGGACTTCGCCACTGTGAACACAAGGCCAATCTAGAACTTTATCCAAGATCAAATGCAAAGTCCTACATGTAGGAAAGAAGAGTACCCTGCAGTGATATAGGCTCTGCTGGAGAAACCTGGAGTCCTGATTGACAGAGCTCTGGCCATGGGTCAGCAGAATCTTGCAGGATCATAGAATAGTTTGAGTTGGAAGGGACCTTAAAGGTTAATTCCAACCCCTCTGCCATGGGCAGGGACACTTTCCACTAGACCAGGTTGCTCAAAGGCTGATCCAGCCTGGCCTTGAACACTTCCAGGGATCGGGCATCCACAGCCTCTTTGGACAACCTGCTGCAGTGTCTCTCCACTATCACAGTAAAAAATTCCTTCCGAATACCTTATGTAAAGCTCTCTTCTTTCAGCTGAAGGTCATCCCCCTTTCCCTTCATTGTATGCCCTTGTCAAAAATCCATCTCCAGCTCTCATGTAGATCCCCTTTATGTACTGGAAGGTGCTCTAAGGAGCCTTTCACAGGAGCCTTCTCTTCTTCAGGCTGAACATCCCAGACTCTCAGCCTAAAGAAAAGAAGGGCAACAAGTCAATTCTGGACTCTGTTAGAGAGAGGGTGCAGCCATTAGATGGAGAGAAGTGGTTATCGCTCTCTATTTGGTGCTTATTAGACCATACCTAGAGTACTGCATCTAGTTTTGGAAGCCAATACAAGAAAGACATTGATAAACAGAAGTGAAGTTGGAGGGCTACCAAGATGATCAGGGAGCTGGAACACTTGCCCTGTGAGGAGAGGATGAGATAGCTGGGGAAGAGGTGGCTTCAGTGGGATCTGACAGCAGTCTGCTGGTGTTTTTGAGGCCATCACTGAGAAGATGGAGTCAGGCTCTTCACTGAGATACATGGTGGTTCAGACTGGATATAAGGAAAGTCTTTCTCTCCATGAGTGCAAGAGGTTGCCCTGAGAATCTGTGTGGTTTTCAAGCCTCAAACCTGAGAGGTTTCCCAGACCCAAATGGGTAAAGCTAAGAAACCTGTTTGGATTTTGTAGCTAACTCTGAGCTGGAAGTTGGACTAGGGGACATGTTGACATCCCTCCCAACCTTTATTATCCTATGGTAATACAATTATAGATGTGTAGTTCCCAGAAGTCTTATACTGGAATGGCATTAATACAGACAGAATATGTAGGTGGCTCAGCTGCAACATATCAAAACAAAATCAGTAACAGTAACATTACAATGATCTTTACAAAAGCATGATTTGTATGTCAGGATAAGCATTTTGCTGTCTCTTAGGAAGATGCATATAAAGCTTAAAGCATGCAAATTATTAAAGTTTTTGAAGAAGAAATACCCTTTTGTAAGGAGGCAAAAGTGTATTTTTCTGTAGTGCTCCTTGGAAAGTAGAAAAATATGTTTTGGAAACATTGAAGTAGCTCAGCTTTCACATGGACACCCAACACAGAATGGGTTGTCTTGAAAGGCCTATGGCAATTTAAACTGAAAAATGAATCTTCTACAAGGAAGTTTGTCAGTCTTAAAAATAGGTGATCTCTCTGGGTCATTTGTCATGCTAAGAATGTAAATTCATATTATGTAGCTCTTAATGCATCATTTTAAGTTGGTGATTTTCTGACAATATGTTAAATTGTCGCAATCAGTTTTGATTCTCTCCCCACCCCCAAACATTATATACTTGTTCCCTCACATGATAATTGTTTCTTCCTGTCGTTTTCTCTTCTTTCTTTCTCGCTCCCTGGCCTGCCACATTTTCAGTGTGAGGATGGGGAATAAAAAAGAAGAAGAAGCAACCCTAAGATGTGAGGAGCCCAGTTACTGTTTTGGAAGGCTTTTGGCTAAAAGTCTTCAAATTGGAAGAGTTGCATGTGGCAAAGAAGTACTCTTAAATGGCAGGCTGGGTGTACATATACATAGATACAGTTTGGTCTCCTATATCACGGACCTGTGGTCTTAATGGGGTGCCACGAAGCCCTACTTCTGCATTGATTGGCAGCTTATTAATATGCAGATTTGCCCCGCACCCTCATGCGGCCCCCTGGTGCTGTTTTGGCGCTGTGTTGGTGTGTGTCAAGTGTTTGTGTCGGCCCTTCCGGGCTCCTGCAGGCACCCCACACTGGGAAAAAAACCTTTTCGGCTCGGCCAGGGACACAGGTGCTCACGAGGTGAGTAGACCTGGTCTCTCCATACTCGGGGTAGACGAGCATCTGCTGGAGGGTCACTCAAGAAAGTCTTGGACACCTGAGAGTGTGTAAATCTTTCATAACTGCATGGTGGCGGCTCTGAGGGAGCCATGACACCAAAGGGGGAGGGGGAGAGGAGTGTCCCTGCCGCCCCTGTAGTGGGAGAGGAGCGGCCCTGCCACGGCTGCTGCTGTTCTGGGGCTGTGGAAAGCGGCGGTGCCAGTGCTGCTGCTGCCGCTGCCATTCCAAGGCTGGGGACAGTGGCAGTGCAGTCCCCACTGCTGCCGTCCCGGGGCTGGGGCAAGCGGTGCTGCCACTGCTGTTCTGGGACTGCGGAAAGTGGCGGTGCTGCCAGCACTGCCACTGTCCTGGGGCCGGGGAAAGCAGCAGTGCTGCTGCCACTGCTGCTGTTCTGATGCTGGGGAAAGCGGTGGTGCCGCCGCCACCATCCCAGGGCTGGGAGGAAGTGGTGGTGCCCCAGCCACTGTGGCTGCTGTGTAGGTTGATTTGCATATTCACGACTGCCTAATTGAATATTCATGCATGCCAAGTCACGCATGCGCAGCTGCAAAAAGCGGCCTCCTTAATCGCTAAAAAATCCTTCCACTGAGATGTGAAGTCGCAATATGAGGGGTGCAAAGTGCAAGAGGGCTGACTGTATATGTAGAGTCAGTCCTCTTGCACTTCGCACCCCCTAGATAGCAGCTTCACTTCTTTGCTGTGTGATTTTTCAGCGATTAAGGAAGTCCATTTCTGGGCTGTGCATGTGTGACCTGGCACGCATGAATATTCAAACTAGGCAGTCATGAATATGCAAATTCACCACCGCCCATGCCAGTGCTGCCCGTGCCAGTGCAAATGTAATTTCCTCTCTAATAGAGAAAAGAGGGAAATACTAATTTGTGTTTCCCAGTGTCGCGAGATGAACCCATGATGATTAAATTCATATTTTAAATGCAAAAATATGAAAAAACACTCAGTTCTTTCCATAATAGAAATGTTGTAATTTACTCCTTTTTAATAAATAAATGGAATAGAAAAAAAATGGCCTGTGTGCTGGAAGCTGAGCCAACTATGCCAGACCTATTTCTACTTCTGAATCTAATGCCACAACTTTCTGCAAATCACCTGCTCATGCTCATGTTTCCTTCTGAAGATAACAAGGATAAAGAGAGCTATTTATCTTGGAAGTGCCTGAGGATATAGTAGACTTTCTGAAAGACTTCAACTACTCATAGTGCAGTGATCCCCCAGTACTCGCAGGCTGTTGGGTCTGGTCCTCCTCATGGGTGTCGTGGAATCTGCAAAGATAGGGGCTCCACTCAGTAGTGAAGTACGCCACGCCTGTAGCCACGCCCCCTCCCCTATTAAGGTCTGGAGGACAGTCCCGAAGGCGTGGCTCCCCCTGTAATGCCTTATTAAAGCGGAGGAAATGCCTTTTGCCACCTCCCAGCTCCAGGATGGGAGATTTTCTGAGCAGAGAAATCGGCACTGCTGGTAGCCACGAAGCTGGCACCACCCTAACCCAACCCCCACCCCTGAAAAACTGAGTGGGCATGGAGCCTCCTGCCACTGTCCTTTTCCTGCCATGTCTCTGCTGGGTTTTGTTGTCGGGGTTTTTACCAGAGTTTCTGGTTGCTGCTGTGTGTTTCTTGTGCTCAAACACGGTGGAGGCGGCACACCTCTCCAGAGCAGGCCTCCTGGGGGGGCTTGGGGAATGAGTTCAGTGCTGGCCGGGGCGGTGCAGTGGGTACCGTGGTGCTGTACGACAGGAGCGGCAGCTGAGCAGGCTAGGACAGTCCCTGCTGTTCAAAGGGGCTGCTTTGGGGTTTATTTTTCCGGGAATGTAACAGCCCTGACCAAAGCTTTTCTGGCAAGAGTGGGGGCGAGCAGGCAGCGCTGATCCGGCTGCCCTGGGATGGAGTGGGCAGAAGCTGGGGTCTGTCTCCCACTGGGGCTGTCTGCAGGAGCGCAGACGACCAGCATCTGTGCAGGGCAAAAAGAGTTGGTGGCTCTGTGATCTGCTCTTGCAGCGGCTCCTAAGATGTGCAGGGCAGGGACGGACTCGGGAGCTGATGCAGCACTAGAGCACAGATGTGGCCCGCGCCGGGAGAGCTGCAGCCCCGCTTGTCCCTGCGCCTACTGCCCAGCCCACAGCTCTCACCTTCTCTCTCCTACCCTCCCTCCGCCTCACACATCCTACAAGGGAACTTTTTATTTTATTTTGGACAGTGAGGGGGGTTCCAGTGCCAGCACTCTGACGTCAGAACTCTGCGTCGCTGGCATCGGGACACGCCGGACTATGCTCTCCATGTTCCGCCAGTGCCGGCAAAGCTGAAACGTGGTGCCAAGTGGGTGGCTTCGCTCCTCTCCACCTGGGTTTAAATCTCCCGTCCACTGCCACCCCAAGGTTGGCATTGACAGCGGCAACTGTGCCCCTCCATCCCCTAATTTGCAGCCGATCCACTGTGCTGGAAGTGCCGGCACGGCCCCTGTCCCTTTGTCCCGCAGCAGCGGTCCCAGCCTCACAGAGATGGGACCGGCTCCCCTTTCTCCTAAATGGTGAGAATGAAGCATGTATGGCAAGTCTGCTGGGCGGTGACAGCGGGGGGGACCAATGATATATTCATAACTTCATTATATGTTCACGAGCCGATGGGTTCGCGATATGTTCTGCTCGCTGAAAAATCATGCGCAACTATTTGATCTCGCAAATAATGGATTGCGACCATGCGGAGGATCACTGTTCATTCAAAATAAAATGAAACACATTACCTGCTGATCATTCTAGAATATGATGGAGTTTGTGCTGCTACAACTGCTTTGTGGTAGCAGTATTAATTCCAAATGTAAATGCTTTTTAAGAGTCTGCTTTGGTTATATGTTTGCTTCATAACTTTGTAATTGTAAGATGAATAATTTTCTGTAATGTTAAAGAATTTCATTTGTGAGACAGTTGATAGCAATGAATATCGCCATGACATTAATTCTGCAAGCTAAAGACTTCTTAGAAGCTTGTGCACAATTGCTGTGAATATCTTATGGACATTAATTTCGAGTTGTTGTGAGTTAGGCTCTATTTTCAAAGCATTGCTTTTACAACAGATTTTGTAAAAAATAGTAGGAATTCTGTTTCGTTAACCTCCCAATGTTCATCTTTAATTTATTATATTGCTTATGTTGAACTTCACTGTGACATACTAACTTTTCAAGGTAAGTCTGATTTTATGTGTACTATTAAATTTGTTAAGCTTATTGGAGTTGGTTTTTTTTTTTTTTTGAGGTGTTTATATTATTTATCCAATATGCTCGTAATTGAAGAATTCATAAAACTTTTTTTTTTAAAGGATTAATTCATTAAAGTAGTAGTGTATTAATTGCAAACATTTCTTTTTTATACACTTTGCCTCTAAGGAAATTTCTATTGACCAAGCGTCAAAAGGTGGGCTTTCAGATTGCTTGGGAGCTTTGTTTTTAGCTTTGTGCCTCTATTTATGTTGATAAAATATGTAGTATACTTGAAGTAGGTATGCAGGTTTCTGGTATGCTGTACTTAGCTAACATGTCTCTTTTTGAGTGTTTGCTTAATCACTTCCTCTATTTCCTCTGCTTGACAGTCAGTATGGATACTCACACTGCAACACAATTCCATCTCAAGTATACAGTAATCTAATATGTATGTGATGCGTTGATGGACTTCCTCTCTCTTTTTCTCCTGCTTTTCTCCCACCTGAAGTTGTATAAGACTATTTGTGGCAGAGCACATTATGTCTTTGTTTGTCTCAGCTGCCCAGGAAAGCATTTGTTCCATATTTAGGGCAAGGTTTGAATTCACAGGAGAAAAACTAAAAAGAGAAAAACAAGGATAAATTAATTGTTTCTCCTACTTCTGGGGTTTTGCTGAGACACCTTTGTGGTATAGAGCCATGCCTTGGTATGCTTACATAGTCTCTGTGCTTACTTTTTCTGTAGTCTGGAGTTTAGAATGACTTGTTCACATTTTACAATTTTCTGGATGCATGACTTCACATTGTTGTTCAGTGACTAAATCTGTTTCACAATTTGGTTGGGATTTTTTTTTTAAACAGTACAGCATCCAACTTTTTGATCTATTGCTTGGGAAGTTTTAAGTTAGAGCACTTACGACAGTATGAATTACACCTTTTTCCTCATGTGGCCCACTGGAGACATCCAGTGGCATTGAAAGATGTTTTTCTTGAGTTATTCTTTATTGCAGATGCCTATGCAGCAGTCTGAATTTTGTGTTGAACTGCTAGACATTCTCTTTGCAACTGTTTTTGTCTTTTCACTTCAATGAGGTAGTGCTGGACTAGGTATCCATATCCTGCAACACAGTGCTGAAACAGCGCCGGGGCCATGTGAGGGTGCGGGACAAATTTGCGTATTAATGAGCTGCGGAAGTAGGGCTTTGTGGAACCCGATTAAGACCGCGGGTCCGCAGTATAGGAGACCTGACTGTATCCTGCTTTCTCAAGCAGAGACTCCTCTCCTTAAAATAGGGATTTATGAAAAAAAAAAAAGTATTTTGTAAGACAAGCATAAAATTCACTGTGATACAGTATAGTAAAGACTTTCATTGTTTTCAAGTTATGTCATATTGGTTAAGACATCTATATGATATACTGAATGTGATGGAATCATGGAATGATTTGGGTTGGAAGGCACCTTAAAGATCATGTAGTTCCAACCTCCCTGCCGTGGTCAGGGACACTTTTCACTAGATCAGAGTGTTCAAAACTACATCCAGCCTGGCCTTGAGTGTTTCCAGGGATGAGGCATCCACAACTTTTCTGGGCAACCAGTTGCAGTGATTCACCAGTCTCACAGCAAAGAATTTCTTCTTAGTACCTAACCTAAACCTACTCACTTTCAGTTTGCAGCTGTTCCCCCTTGTCTGCTCACTACATGCTTTTGTAAAAAGTTCCGCTCCATCTTTCTTGTAGGCTCTCATAAGATACTGGAAAGCTGCAATTAGGTCACCCTGAAGCCTTCTCTTTTCCAGGCTGAACAATCCCAAATCCCTCATTGGAGAGGTGCTCCATCCCTCTAATGATCTTGATGGACTCCTCTGGACTCAGCAGATCAGTGTCCTTCCTCTGCTGGGGATCCCAGGGCTGGACACAGTATTCCAGGTGGTGTTTCACCTGAGCAGAGTCCCCTCCCTTGAACTGCTGGCCATGCTGCTTTAATGCCACCCACAACACATTTGGCTTTCTGGGATGCGAGTGCACTTTACTGGCTCATATCTCACCTCTCAATCATCAGCACCTCCAAGTCCTTTTTGGCAAGGCTGCTCTTGATCTGTTCTTCCTCCAGCCTATACTGATACTGGAGTGTTGTTGGTTTAAGAATGGTACTCCCCGTTTCAGTGCCCCCATCAAAACCCTCCAAATGACACACAGCTCCCCCTCTGCCCTTCAGTTGGAGGCACAAAAGGCAAAGATCACGAGCTGAGACAAGAAACAGCAATGAAATAGGAAGATGAATAGTAACAGCAACAATATTAATAACAGAAGATATGAACAAAGTGATGGTTCACATGGACAAACATTCCCAATAACAGACAATACTGGACAGCTCCCTCAACCACATTTTCTTGACAGGAGGGAACCACTTCTAAGAAGTGAGAGTCCCTTTTTCCTGACCCTGGTGATGATGTGAGGTGGTACAGAATAACCTCCATGACCTAGACATGCTGTCTCCCAGCTACTGCAAAAAATTAACCCTGTCTTGGCTGGAATCAGGACACGGAGGTTTCTGACTCAGGTGCAGCACCTTGGACTTGGTGTTGTTAAATCTCATCAGATTCCCATGGGCCCACTTCTCAAACTTGTACAGGTCCCTTTAGATGGCATCCCATCCTTCAAACCACATCAAATGCGTTTTGCTATAGATTGTTTAGGAAAATAAATGTTTAATCTTGATGGCCTTTTGTTTTTATAGATATAAGTGACTAATTTTTTCTGTTTTCAAAAATCTGAACTAGTAAATGGAATTGTGATTTAGTGTCCCATCAGAAATGTTAACCAGTTACATGTTTATATTTGAGGATAAGTGCAAAAAATAGTAGGCAGAATTGTATCTTGTTTATTTTAGAGTGCTCTCTCAGAGGTGAGTACAGATACTGAACAGCTTTCATTCTGAGTCAGGCCTTTTGACTTGCTTCGTGTTTATATAGCTAACGTAAACATGGAAACACTTTTTGACAGTCATCAAATTTTCATTTAGATATATTTCCTTGTGACACTGATGTGAAATGTTGCAATATGTTTGCACTGTATTAGACTCTAAGGTGCATGCTGGATGTCCATGAAGATTATTGGTTCCTGCTGAGAAGTTTTAAAATAGTGGGTATAACTCAATGGCACCTGCAATGGTACCTGCCAGTACAATTTTTTGTTTCTTACGAAGTTTTCCAGTGAACTAACTTCTAGGGCATAAAAGAACTGCTTTTGTGGTTAATGTTACTCTGTGCCATTCTGTTATTTAAGGGCTCCTTGAAGTCGTAAACTAACAGGAAATCCTTAGATTGATAACCGTTTTTGAAGTAACTTTTCTCCTGAAATCTCCTACAATTGTGTAGTATTTAACTTCTTACGTTACCTAGCAGAAGAAACAATGAGATTGATTATTTCTTTATCTGGTTTAGGCATATCTTATTAAAAAAGATGATAGCTTTAACTGTTCTTTTTGAAATCATAAGTGCTGTGAAATGGAAGCATGTGGATTGCTCCTTTAGGCAGTTCTTTTCTTGGTTGTTGCTTGATAATGTGTTTAATGTGGTGTTTATTAACTGTCATCCCATATTGTTGAAGTGTATCTAGACCTCAGAATCCTTAGATTATGTATTTTCTTTATTTTTTGTGTTAGCTCAAATATGATTATGGATGAAAATGGGCTTACTTTTATTTTGGAGGTAGATAGTCCCAGGTATGCGGTTAGTATGTACTAACATAAAAAAATCAAAACACAATGTGAGGGTGTTTGAGAATAATCAGTGTCAGTACTTTTTGTGACATATTATTAGGACATGTATTGATGTGAAAAGTTTCTGCTGAATGTGGTAAACCAAAACAGAATATTTTCTTTTGAACTGTGGTCTCTGTTGACATTTATTGTATTACATGGGTCTATCTTCTCTAAACTACACTTATTACGTATATGTAATCGGTGACAGCATGTACAGTGTGTAGAGAAAAGATCTTCGGAAGACAGAGTCATCAGTTCTCGAGAATGCAGTTTGAGCCTCAACATTTTCTCTCGCATCTGTCTTTTGTCTTGTGCTTTTTCTGCTTCAGACTTTCTATTTCCTATTGGAAATGTGTGAAGTGTGGTGACAAGTTTGTCCTCCTTTATCCAGTAGGCTGTCTAATGAGTTCCATGATGGACAGAACTGATGTCAAACTGTATCTCATTAAGGCTATGTGTAAAGTGAAAACTGCTACAATATTTGCTTTTATATCAGGTTTAAGATTACATATAATTTTTTTTAACATTGTCTCAATGTCTTTCATGCTTCCCAGAGTTCTTCCATATATGTACTGCCTTTGCCTTTCCTACTACCCTCTTACTGAGATCAAGATTTAGCAGAAAACCATTTTCATGATTCTGTATCAGTGTTTGAGTACTACCTTGTTTTCTTTGCTTGGTATCTATCAGCACTTCTTGACTGCAGTGGGAAAGAGCAATCTATTAGTAAATGAAGCTACCCTTATAAAGGAAAATGGAAATGATGCTTGGTACAATTTGTGATGTTCTTTGCTATCAGAAAACTAGATTCTGCATATAGATTATACATATCTGTATTATACACATATAGAGACATACATCTATACAAAACTAAATAGTTATATTTATCTATATCTATATTGTATCTTATCCTGGTCACATGGGTATATTTGGTCTGGCTTACAGTTTCCCCATAGCAGCACAGTACTGTGCTTTGGAATGGTAGCTGGAAAGGTGGTGATAACACACAAGTGTTTTGGCTACTGTTGAGTGGTGCTGGCACAGCATTTGCACAGTTTCTGTAGCATTCTGCCCCCAGTCAGTAGGCTAAGGGTGGGCAAGATTCTGAGTGGGGACACAACTAGGACAGCTGAGGCAAATTAACCAAAGGGATATTCCATACCATATGGTGCCAGCTGAGATATAAAAGCTAAGAAAAGGAAGAGGAAGGTGAGGCATTCATTATTTACAGTCTTTGCTTTCCAGAGCAACCACTGTGTGTGCTGAAGCCCTGCTTCCTGGTAAGTGGTCGGACATGGGAAGGAGAGAATAAAGGGTTTTTTTTTCTCTTTGCTTGTGTACACAAAAACTTCTGGTTTGCTTGGGTAAACTGCCTTATCTCAACCTAGGAGTTGTTTTCCATCTTATTTTCTCTCTGTCCACCTGAGGAAGGGGAGCGATAGATTTGCTTGGTGGGCACTGGTCATCCAACCAAAGTCAACCCATCACAATAGGGTAGTTTGTATTGTAGTCATTGAATACTGTAGGGAAGCATGAGTTGCTACCAATACAGTCATGCCTCGGTCATTAGCGCCTTCAATGATTCATGGAAATTTTCTTTGCAATTCTTATTCTGTGACTCATGGAGGTAGTGTGTTGTTCCGCGGCTTGACGCAGTTCTGTTCCCCTGTGGCAGGCTGTCTGAGCCACCCGCCTCATCCCAGGAATGGGGAATTCCTATTCTGTAACACATGGCACTGCATGGTCCCGTTCCTCAGTGGCAGGCAGCCCAGCCTGCCAGCCTGACTTGCCAGGAGTGGGGATGTGTCCTGTAATACGCCACACAGTGCGGTCCTGTCCCACTGCAGCAGCCAGCCTGGACTGCCAGCCCACCCGTGCCAGGAGCCTCTGTGCGTGTGTGTTTGTGTTACTGTTCCCATAGCTACAGTCAGGCGAGGCGATGCTGATGCTAAATGTGGCAGAATGCAAGCGCTAATCGCTGTGTTCTCCTCAGGGGCTGCTTGCCCGGTGCCCGGTGCGCCTGGTGATATGCGTAGCCCCAGGGAAAGCGCTTCCACAGTGCAGCACTGTGGTATGCAATGGGGGACTTCCTGTCCCCAGGGTCTGGCGTAGCCACCACAGTTAAAGGGAAAAAAGCTCTAACTCTGCCCCGGGATGTTGCAGTGTTGCAAAGTTTCTATATTTTTGGCAATAATTTGCCATATTCATGGCACGCCCGTGTTTGCAGATTGGGCAATTTGTGGGACTCACAGGAGACCCGTAATCAGCAAATATGTATATCCTTGTTTTGTGAATGAGTGAAGCACTTGTTTGTGCAGCCTTTAACACATACTAAATTCATTGCTGTGTCTGTTTGCTTTTGATACATTATAAATTGAAAGAGATAAAAAAATGAAGTTTAGCTTGATTAAGCTCCACATCTAACTTTTAAAATTATATTTGCTTTTTATCCTAAGTAGGAAAGACATATGTGTAATTCTCTAAAAATTTCCTTCATGAATTAGGCATCAGAGTAGTAAGAGAGGAATACTAGGTAGGCTAATGGATAGTAAAAGTGTGAGACAGGAAAATAACAACCACTTCAGGGGGAGGCTTGAAGCATACATTTAGCAATAGTCTCTTAATACCACATTATTTTAGTCTGTTTGTGAAGCGTGAAGCATGCTTAAGAAAAAAACTGTGTAAAAATTACTCAGATATGAGAAACTATGAGGAATTCAAATATTCAAATGTGAGAAACATATGAGGAGCTCAGTGACATGGTCTAGATGGTGGGAGGCTTGGATGGATGGAGTGTGGTTCCTGTGTTTCCATGCCTGTGGGCATTCACTTGGGAGTTGGACTAGATGATCCTGTGGATCCCTTCCAATTCAGAGTAACCTGTGAACCTGTGAACTTAAAAGACTTGAAACCTTTCTAAAATGAAATGTACTCTAGTATGGAGATGTTTAACAGAAGGCTGGATGAGGAGCTTAGTGACATGGTCTAGCTGGGGGGTGTAGGGCTGGATGGTCCTGTGAGTCTCTCCTGGCTCGGAGTGGCCTGTGCGCCTGTGAGGGAACTAGGTTTATGTTCACCACTCTGGGGTGTGTGTTCGGTCTCTGTACGGGCGTTAGATGGTGAGTTAGACTCGATGATCCTTGTGGGTCCCTTCCAACTCATAGTGTTCTGTGATTAGGGCATGTTTTTTTCCATTTACATTTAGGGTCTTTAAAACTTGATGTGTGGTTTTGAGGCATACACTCAAAGACATTTTCTGGTGTACTGAATGGGTTTTTGTAAAATATTCGTGCTGATGGAATTCATTACAAATTTTCACCTTCCTTTTTTATTAGCCATCATCAGCCACCTAAAAGGCAAATTTCAGAAAGGTCTTATTGAAAATCCCTGACCACTTCTTTGCTCTTAATTGCCAAGATCTCAGATTTGGTAGTCTTCGTGGCATCTTTTTGAAGACCTGCCTTTGAACCAATACAAAATACAATTTCTTTATTTTTATCTGCAAATACGGTGAATCCCTGGTGCATTGCGACCTCTCCATTACGGCCCTGCCCATTTGTGAGGACATTTTCTTGCAGTCCAACTTCATGGAACTGCGAGTTTCCCCAGCCGACGCATGCGCAGTGCCTCTGCTTTGCTGAGGGGCAGTGCCGGCTCTCCCTGTGAGGCGGGACGGGCCCGGCCCCCCGGGGAGGTCACGCAGGGAGGGCGCTCGGTTTCTCCAGCTCAGCCTGGCGTTTAAAGCGTTTCCCCACCCTCTGGGACCGTACGGGCGGCTCTGCCTCTCCCGAGACCGGTGGATGTTAAAGGGAAAGAAACTGATACCGACACCGCTGCCACCCCTCATGAGCGGCGTGGGGTGTCGCAGTGTTGCAAAGACTCCAAGAATGCTGACAACCCTTCCCTGCTGTGGAGGCAGGGCAAGCACGCGGGATGGCAGCAGCCAGGTAAAGTGGCTGAGATGGTGCAGCGGCGGGATATGCCCACCCTGCGGCCACGCTGCGCAGACAGTCCCGGTGGACCGGGTCAGCGTGGGGCCGGGCTGCCACACCGGATGCTGTGGGCACATGTGGTCACAGAAGCTGCTCAGAAATGGTTCCCTTTGCTCCCTTGTGCTCAGAGAGCCCGAGAGGAGAAGCAGAAAAGTATCTACAGTGCTCTGGAGTGCTGGGGGGTGGAGCAATGGGCATGGCCTGCATGCATATTAATGACCTGTACTTCTTTGCGAGTTTGGCTTTTGCGAGGCCCGTGGCCTGACCCTTTCCTTGCAAATGATGTGGTATAACTAAATTGTTTCAATTCATGCATAAGTGGTTCTTAATTCTGTTGGTGTTGGTATTTCTCTTGTGTGTTCACATCTGTTTCAATATAAATTTCTCTGACTAAAAGACTTGAGTAATGGTATTTGTAGTGCATTGTAAGGTGTATTTTTTTTAATTTTAAAAAGCTTTGTTTCCTTTCCTTTATGTCACAAGTTTGATGTGCTGAATTAATACACACAGTTTAAAATGATCTCTCATAACTAATAGAAAGGCCCTCTAGCATTTGTATATACAGTATATCCTTGCTGCATTGTGACCCCTTCATTATGACCCCACGCATTTGTGAACCTAGGGCTGGGCGGGGGGAGCAGCGGTGCGGGGTTTGGGCTGTAAGCACGCGCGATCGAGCAGCCTGGAGAAGCCCAGGGATTCCCGTGTGTCTCCCGAGTCAGAGGGGTCTCAGAAATGGTTCCCTTTGCTCCCCTGTGCTGAGAGAGCCCGTGAGCAAAGTGTCTGCTGGGGGTGTGGAGCAATGGGCGTGACCTGCGTGCATATTAATGACCTGTGCTTCTTTGCAAGTTTAACGTTCTGTAAGACCCCTGGCATGACCTGTTCCTCACAAATGCGGGGGTATAACTGTAAACATGAACTAGAAACAAGTTGGATTCTTTTATTGGCTTACAGCCACATTCCTTTGTGTTGTGTTTTCAACATCAGAATTGTTTTTCAGTGACATGTATGTTACTGCCTTCCTTCTTCTGTGAAGTTCTGATCTTTTTTTTTTTTTTTTCTAGGACTGCCCAACATTGCTCATAGCCTTGTCTTTTGGTAGGATAGACTTTCTCTTTTGAAGTAACTACTGAAACCTGTAACAAATAAAATCATGAGGCTTGTACTGTACAAAAACTTTCCTTCCTCACATTCAAACCCAGATTTGCTTTTCTGATTTTGTTTCTTGTCCTTATTTCAAGTGAACAGGTTTTACCAGCATTTCAGCTTTTATTTCTTCTTTATGTAGACTGTATTCTCACTTAACAACATTTTTAATCAGGCTTTCCTGACAGCTTTTTTTCATTCATTTAATTCATTAGCCTGTGCCTACAGAGAGTGTTCTTTCTGTGTGGTTTTCTTGCCTCTAAATTTTCTCATTCTTTTGGTTAAATTTCTAAAGATGGTTACTGCTTTCTCCTCTTCTTTTATGTAGTTTTTCAGACTCTCTCTGCACTTAATTTTAATTTTAGTTTCCTTAAGCTGGTTTGATTTCAAATCCCTTTTGACTGCATCAACACTAATAAAGCGGACCATTGTCTGGTATTGAGGACAGCTGGCACAGGTTGAAATTTGTCCTTTCTGTTAATCTTTCAGCTTTCAAAACAGGTAGCTGTGTGCACAGTACCATTTGGAAGTTTTCCCAGCCATGTGATAACCTTCGGATTGTTCCTAGGGATTGGAAGAGTGCAGTTGGCCTTTGTGAAAAGTATTTTAGGACTTGTTCTGACATGAGGATTTGCATTTTAGTGTCTGGGAAAGTTTTAGTCGTTAGAATTTAAAGTTAACTTTTGTAAAGGCAGTAGTCAAGCCAGTTACCAACTAGGTTAACTGGGTTTTATGTGTGATCTACTTCCTAAAAGACCTACTGTGAGGTTCATTAATATTAAATCTTGTGCTTTGAATGATTCTGCTAGCTGTCTAGAATAAAAAAAATCAAACCCAACAAGTGAAAAAAGAAACAATCTCTCTTAATGGCACCTCCAAACCCTCCTCCACTTAAATTTTCCTTTTTGATAATTTATTGGAGGTGTACACTTCTCACTGTAACTTTCTCATTCTAGTGTTATGTGGAGTGTTTGGCTTCTGTTGCACTCTGGATCTCGGAACAAGTATGCAAATCTTAAGATATTCAGGAAAAGATTTCCTGCTCCATCATATATGTCAGTCTTTCCTGGGCCAAGTATGTTCTCAAACAGGATGGAGTATCCCACTAAATGTGTTGTGTCAGTTGAGTTGTATTTCTATTTACTTTCTGAGATTTCCAGATACTCTTGTTTTTATTCCCGTAGTTCCTGTGTTAGTTTACTGAGGAGCAGAAGTTTACATGGAAGCTGTGAAGATAGTCTACTCTTTGCCAGCTTCTTCTCCCTGAGACCCCTTAACTACCCACGCTTGCCACTCAAGGAAGTAGAGCTGTGATCTAGGTTGCCATTTGTAAGTCTTGTTATTTTATTAAAGAGGACAGTCTTTGCATTTAATTTGCTCACTGGTGATTTGAATGACAGTAAATTTTTATGCTGCCAGGCTGGGAGGCACAGATGGCACTTCACATGGCTGAGAAGAAGTGGAACTCTGGGGAAAAGAAACATATGTTTTCCTGGATTTGAGAGAACTAAGATAGATCCACTGCTTGAAGTGTTTTTCCAAATTTTCCCCAAAATTTGCTATTCGTGCAATAATATATTAGTAATGTCACTCTAACGTACATGAAACTTCGTGACATAAAAAATGTAGGGCTGCAGACACCAAACCAGACCTGTCTTCCGAGAATAATACGGTATGTCAGTTAGGGTCATGTAAATAAAAGGGAAAAATGAGTCGCATGTCTTGAAGGAGGGGAGCTGGAAAGAGCTTGAGAACTGGGTAGTATCGCATTGGTTAAAAATGGGTTTATATTTGGGATGTTTTTAATAACTTAGTTTTTCATTTGGGCCTTTAATATGTCCATGAAAGAAATCACCGGGATGTGTACTTTTCTGTGTACTTTATCACTTTTGTAGGCTGTTCTGGTTGTAGGCCTTGAGATGTGATTATGTGTGAAAATTTCAGTATCATGAAGGGACTTTATACCTTACAGCAAGTATTTTATATTTTCTCCTGGAAAGAATAAGCACTAAATGATACTAAATTTTGCTCCTAATTTTTATTTGTGCTACTAAAAATGGTGTACTCTTAGAAAACGCTAAAGTGGCAAAGTCCCATCTGATAAAGAAAAACAAGTGTGAGGAAATCTTTGTCTTTTAGGCATGTTTTGAGGAATACTGAGAAATAATGCTCCCAGATCTTGTTTGGTTGAACTGGAATTTCATTGAACAACTGCGTCTCCTTCTCAAACCAGTGGTATTCAAAGCTTGTTTGAAGGGGAACCTCCTCTACAAAATTGAACTGCGGAAAGAATTCTATGTACTTCTCTGCAAAACAGCTAATTCCTGAGAGCTTTCTCCTGTGTGCAGTAGAAATTAGATCATTTGGCTTTGGTCCTTCCATATTATGGATTAAATATATTCCATCTTTTTTAGCTTTTAGCAGTAAGAAATCTTAAGGAAAAAAACACCCAATTAACCCCCAAACTGTTATATA
>WEKX01014956.1:120725-142848 GCA_013390025.1 Pitta sordida
TATATATATAACCTTATATATATATTTTAATGTATATGCATTTGAAAGATGATCTGTCCCTCTGTTTCTGTGGGATGTTCTCTTTCCATACTTGTTTAAAGAAATTTTCTTAGTGTCACCAGCTAATAATCCTACTAGGCAGGTGGATTGATGGGTATAAGAGAAATGAAATTCAGTTTTTCATTTAAATAACTGCTTCTTCATTAGAAAACCCCATTATTTCTTACAATTGGAAAAATCATGTTCTGAACCTCTCATGGCTTACAGAAGGAATGATTTTTCTTTTTTTTTCCTTTGTCAGTTTACTGATTTTGTTACTTGTTCTAAACAGTTTTATTGTTTAAAAATGTTTATTTTCATGTAATGTTTTCCTTAACATAGGTTCAGTCACTTCTCTGCCAGCTACTTGAAAACCTAGAGCTGGCACTAAAATATGTGAGGAACTTCACTAGAAAGCTGGTCTGTGTCCTTCAGAAATTGCTTGTAGTATAAAAGGTAGAATTAGCACACTTAATAGTATATTTGTTTGAAGTATTAGAAAATTATTTAAGTTTAATGAAAAAAATATAAAAATGGATTGCAAATTCACATACTTGAGCACTGATGAGAACTCCTGGTATAACCAGACTGGTCCCAGAGTGGTAGATTGTTCTTGTATGACACAGGTCCTGGTCTCTCCTTCTCACATGATGTGACTTCATGGGAGTAATGTGATTCTAAATCACACCTACTGGTTTCTATCTTTTAAAAATGATTGCTAAGACCAGCCAGTAAAGATTGATTTACATTTAAAGTGACATATAGCTCTGATTGCAGTCACACTCAAGAAAGACCCAAGTCCTTGGGATAAGAATGAACTTTAAGTGTGATTAAGCTGAAGTTGCCATCTTAAAGAAGAATGAAAGAATTTGGCAAGTAAGACCTAGAAAGAATAACAAAGTCTCTATTGGGTGTAAGGGCATTTATGAGAGAGAAACATCTGAAAATAACTACATATCTGTGTGATAAACAAATCTTGTTTGAAAATCAGAAAGCGAGGTCTAGTCACGGTAATGGGGAGAAAGAAACTCAGTCATTCAAGATGATGCTTTATATATTTTTGTAAGAAGTCTGTGTAATGTTATAAAGTTGGTCCTGGAGTGAGAAATATAAAATGAACATGTTAGATTTCATGGTACTACTAGAATAACAAAAATCTCTGAGAAAGGGGGTAGAGCAGACAAGAAAATATTGATTGTTACTTGTAATTGAGTTTTTGGTTTTACAAATTCTATTCCTCGGGGCTACCAGTGGTATCCTATACAGATCAGAAGAGAATATTTATTAGTTTCATTTTTTCTCTTCTTTGTGCATAGTTTGTTTTGGCTGAAGCAGAGACCATTTGGCATTCACTGAAGGTGGGATCTTGAGTGATGTGTGATTCTTCTGGTGGTATTAGGAAAGTAACTCTGGCCTGGCATATGGGGTAGTGTCTGTGTTCAAAATCAAAACAATTTGCCACAGTCAAATGGGGAAGAGTGAAGAGAAGTGATTCCCTTTTTCTTCCCCTTCCTGCACCTCTCTGTATTCCTGAGAAGATGTTGGTGTTTTCATCTAACACTTCTGAAGTTGCAGACACTTAATGTGTGGCTTCCTAGCCCTTTATTATCTTGCTGTTATGCATTCAAGTTTTGTGTCTTTTTAAAATTCAACTTTAATTTCATGAAAAATGCTGATGACATGTTTTGGACTTGGTTTTGGACGGGTTCTTGTAGTGCAGGAGACTGGATTAAACACTGCATATGGTATTGAACTCTCTCTAAATATATATATTTCTTTCATAAATAGATTAATTAAAAAAAAACCCCACCAAACAATAAATGATAGTGTCTAGTCCATGTTCACCCAGCAAATCAGTCAGAATTTGGCATATAACTAAATTTTCCTGTCTGCAAGGTCACGTCACTACCATTTCCATGAAGATCTCTGCAAGAGTGACAGATTTATCAGGAAGGAACCACTGTCTAAGTAGTCTAGTGATATTTGCAAGTACTGTTGAGGTGATTGAACAACAAATGCAAAGATTTTTTTAGTTTTTAGTCGTTTTAGTTTTTTGCCTTATAAATAGGATTCCATTTTCAGGGATTTATTAGCAATACTAAGCGATAAAAGCTTTTTGGTAGTCTCAGAGTAGGCTGTTTTAAGATAATCACAACTTAGATGAAGTGACTGTCTATTCCAGCACCTTTTCATGGAACTCTTAGAAAAAAACCCCAACCCCAAAGACCTTTATTTCTTTCCTGGTAGTAATAGATTTATGGATTGACAAGAAAGTTTGCTGTTTTCCTGTATGTTAATTAGAGTACAGTGTTTGTTACTTCTTCATTAGGTGCTCTGAGCAGACTGTGGGCTACAAGAGAATATTCTAAAATCAGTGCTTAGTTGGTTGAAAAGCAATACCTGTAACTCAGATTAGAACTTTACTGTTATACAAGGACAATGTGTGAAGTAGAGCTGTGAATATCTTGTCCAGCCTAGGCTGGATTGGTTTGTGTCAAATCAATTCTAATTCTACATATTTCACTGTTTTGCCTTTTTTTTTTTTTTTTGTTATATATTTAATTTAATAGTTGTCAGTATCTAGATACATTTTCCTGAAGCAGAAGTATAAACTACATTGGAACTTTGTGTGGTTTTCGGTCATCTATCTTGTCAACAATTGTTAAGTAACTACTTCACTCCGATGGTATATTAGTGTGGAAAAAAAAATCCCTAGATATTCGTGCTTTCTTTTTATTGTTCTCTGTGTTTTTATATATTTTAGGTTAACACAGTTTAAAATTTTGGGAAGTTTTTGTAGGTCATGGTGATTTACTCAGCCTGGTAGGACTGGAAGGTCTTTGATACTGCTTGCAATTTTACTGTTTACAAATAAATTAACTTGTAAATTTGGTAATACATAGTTCTTTTCATTATATGAAATGTAAATGTTTCCCCTTCTTGTTTATCGTGAGCCAGTCTATCTAAATCTGATAGCCATACATATGGCTCACATAATATGCTACCTTCTACTTACTAATGAGGTTGCAAATATGAACTTGTAAGAGGATATATGATAATGCTTCATGCAAAAGTAAAAGTAACCATCACTCTAAACCATGTTCGCTGTAGGGGTAACTCTTGCAATAGGTGGGCTCTGTATTTTGTTCTGCTTGGCTTCGTGACTTACATTCAGCTGAAATGTTCACCTTTCTATTTTTGTGACGCAGGCAGTGTAACTGATTTGATGAGACATACAGGAAAAGAGCTAGTTTATTTTTTCTGAAAAGGTAAAACACTGATGTTAATTTTTGTACATGGAGTAAGAGTGTTGTTTTGTTTTGTTTTTCTTGCTTGTTTGAATTTCTAAGATACTTTATCACAGGAAGAGCTATAACCTTTTCACTGAGTGCTTCCTTAGGTGAAGTAAATTCAAACTATCAATCTCAAAAGGAAATGAAAATAGACTGTCTCCCTCTTTCTCCCAGATGTTCCATTTTTGGAAGTTCATGGGCTGACTTTGTAGGTGCTGATTACTTAAAATAATTTCTTACATGAAAAATAACACATAAAATTGAGATTGTTGCTACTTTTGACATGTTTAGAGGTGCCAGTTCACCTTGCTCATTTGACAGTACAGCTATTGAAATCTACATTTGAAATACAAAATCACTTAATTATTGTTCAAAAATAAGACTTATTTGGCAGAATTGTTATTGCAGTAAAAGTCAGTTATCTGAGGATTTATTATTTCTTTTTCTTCAGTCCTGCTCCTGGTGCTATTGTTGCTTTAATTGGCTTCCTATTTATTTTTCTTTCCCACTTTTATTCCTTTTCTTGAAGACAGGTTTGAAAATAAGCTTTTTCAACAGTCAGTTTATTACTGTTTCGGTCTGGTATGTGCAGCTTTTGATTGCTTTTTTGTTAAGTGGCTGGTAATCAACATATAGTTCAGTAGTCTGCTGCCAGTCTGAATTAAACTGTTACGACATTGTGTAGTAACTCCATGCCTTGATAACCCAAAAGTAAAGCTTTGATTAAAAAAATTGTTTCTTCACTGAAAGGGTTGTCAAGCACTGCAACAGGCTGCCCAGGGAAGTTTTTAAGCCTTCATTAATGGGAGTATCTAAAAGATGTGTAGGTGTAGCTCTTACGGACGTGGTTTAGTGGTGGACTTGGCAGTGGTAGGTTTATGACTGGACTTGATGATCTTAAAGGTCTTTTCCAACACAAATGATTCTGTGATAAAAACTAATGGTGTTCTTTTCCCCTTCTACTTTCAGTGAATTACCTATGCTTCAAAATGAAAGCGAGGAAGAAGAGTCCCCAAAAGGATTAATTTGAACAATAATTATTGCTTGTAAGTAAATACTTCCTTTTCTTTGTGATGTTGCCTCCACGGCTGTTTCACCTTTTGTTTCTTCTTACATCCATTTCTTTCCATTATTCTCTTTGCCTCTCACCTCTTAAAAAAAAAGTCTTGTATAGATTCATTATGTATCCTCTGTCTTACATAAAAAGGCCTTATTTCTTTGGGAGTATTTTTGGACTCTCATCTGTATGGAAGATATTACATGTATTTCTCAGAGATAAGCCATACTTCTGTAGAAGCTGGTTGTGGGCCCTGATCTGTGAACTGTGAGAGTTATTAGTGACTAAGCTGTTGCATCTCAAACATATTGTGTGCTCTGGGGTATCTTAGGTCCAATGCTAGATTTTTCTCAAATAGTGACATGTGTCAAAAAGTTACCAATTCAGATTCTTATGGTTTTAAATATCTGTGCAGGTATGATAATGCTTACCTTTTAGGATATATTTTTTTAATTTAAGTAAAACTTAACAGAAAGTTAACTCTCTTCTTTTTGAGAAGTTGCTTAATGAAATGAGCTTCACTGAAATGTGAATTGAGATATGACCTTGGAAACCAAGCATGTTATGACATTATTCTTTTTTTTATGCAACTATAGAAAAGACTGTTATGATCAGCATTCTTAATTATGATAAGGATAAGAAAGCTGTGAAAATTTCGTGAACTTTAACAGTTGAACAAAGAGTTCAAGCAAATTTGTTGCAGATGAGATGCTTTTACAGTTCACTCAACTTCAGTACTAGTTGTCACGTTGGCGACATCTAAAGTACTCTCAATTATCATGATTTATTTATACAGTTATAACTCTAGAAGTACTATGTTAGCTCAAGGATTTAATGAATGGTTTTATAAAAAACAAAATGTGAGATTTCAAATGATACTGTAAGGACGTGGGCAGGACTGTACAACGAATATGATGGTAGTAGCTCTCCAAGCATTCAGTGTCCATCTAAATGCCTTGAAAGTGGGTTAGCTGGTCTAACTCTTTCCTGTAGATGAAAGTTTTTTCCATTTCCTTAACCCAGCTTTCTTTCCTGTCTGACTCCTGCTGAAGCTGGTTAACTGATTTATCTCACAAACCCAGCTCGTTCTGCTTCTTGCTTCATAGGTTGGATCAACTCAGGTAAGTGTTCAAAAAGTGTTCAAGTAGTGCAAGCAAAGAAATGAGACTGCAGGCAGAAGCTAATGTGGGGGCATAGCCTGTCCTTTCCGGCAGCAGCCATTCAGTGGATCTGTCCAGCAGTTTGTGGTAACGGTGTCTTAAAGCTGTTGGACTGGGAATAGATGATTTGTCCTCAGAAAGGAACAGATATGGCTCGCGTGAAAACTTTAGACTAGAGTTGGCTAGTTTTGCCAGATCTCTCCCAGGCATTGCTGTTAATAGGTAATGACCTGTTGATACAGAATAGAAACAATGATTCAGAGGGAAAAAAATCTCAGCAGATAACTAGAAAATGTGTAAGAATCTTCTCCCCTCCCCCTGCCAACCTTCAGGACCCCAGTCTCATGTGTAGTATCTGTCTAGTTCAGTTCCCAGCCCCACGCCGTCCTGCACCGCCGGGGCTGCCAGAGCAGCGCAGCTGTGGGGTGGGCATATCTCGCCTCTGCACCATCCCAGCCGCTTCTGCAACCACCACCTGGCTGTTGCCACCTCGTGTGCTCGCCCTGCCTCCGTGGCGGGGAAGGGGTGTCCCCAGGCTCTGGTCAGCATTCTTGGAGCCTGGGAAACCTTAACTTTGCAACAGAGCGACATCCCGTTCTGCTTATGCCGGGTGGGGAGTGTTGGTATCAGAGTTTCTTTCCCTTTAACATCCACCGGTCTCGGGAGAGGCAGCGCTGCCTGTACGGTCCCAGAGGGCAGGGGAACAGAAGCCTTCTCCTGGTGCAGTGGGAGCTGCCCCCTCCCACCACACAGCGCTTGCCCCACCTTGCTTGCCTCACTTTCGTGGGGCAGTTTTCCTGGGGCTACGTCATCACCAGGTACGCTGGCCAACAGTCCCTGGGAACAGACTGCATTGCCTTCTCTGCCTGTAGCCATGGAAACAGTAACATGTGTCCGGGGGGGGGTCAGTCCCCGGATGCACTTAGAGTAACAGGGGACAGTGTGACTCCTGGCCCTCCCCGCAGGACCGGTCCAGTCCTGCCCCACAGGGAGCGCTGACGCCACCCCTTGGAGGAGCAGAGGCGCTGCACGTGTCGGCCGGGGAACGTCGCAAATGGCTGAAGCAAAATTGTGAGAAATTTTCCTTGCAAATCACTGAGGTCGTAATGGAGGGGTCACAATGGAGTGGGAATATACTGTATTATGTGTAGTATCTCCAGGCCCTGGAAATAATGAAAGGTACACTTCAATAACTTGCATAACTTGTCAAAACTTCAATTCTACCTGAAATTGGCTGACCCCTTGTGTATGATGTTACATAATGCAACAATTTGTCTGTATTTTGGTTTACAGTTTTGTAAACAAAAAATTGTTTGTTTGTGAGAGCCTGCATGCACACATATGTACTTACTTATATGTGTACTTAGTTTTATACTTATGTGAAGTTTTATACTTACGTGAAGAAGTGTTCACACTACCTTGATTGTCTGGAAACAGTGATGATGGTTGTATATTTTGTAGAGATTCATGCCTTCATGGCAAGAACAAGGCACATTGGTTGAATACTGCATGAAACCTCTTCTTGCCTTTTCTGTTCAATCTGTATGGGAAATAAATTAATTAAAAGGATTTATACAGGTCTATTAATTGCAGTGCTGGGAGCACTAGTTAGGCCAGTGTTTTTGTAAGCATTGCTCAGCTACTAAGGGAGATTGAGCAGTGGAGGAAAGATGATTTAAGCTTATTGTCTAGGTAAGATTTAGGTAGTGCTGGGAGGCTGAGGCAGGTACTGGAGTGAAGACAATACCTTTCCTGTATTACTATATTACTTGGTTATGCAATCTATTGAATGTGTTGGATTCCTGCTTCCTGTCAGATTGCATAACAGACTGCATTTGGAATTACTTTCTGCTATCATAGTCTGGCTTGGGAAAACTGTATTTAATCCATTTACTTATTAAATATGTTTTTCTAAATTCTTTTCATGTATAAAAACATTTCCATGGTACTTTTTCCAAATCATGTTTCACACACAGTCTAATCCATTCCATCTATGAACTACAGTTTTGTAGTTTATTAAAAAAAGAACTGGACTTCTTTATTATATTCTAAAATATTTTCTTATCCTTTCTCGAGAAGTCTGTAAATTAGATTAATCTGGGATAGGCTTTTGAAGATAAACTAATCTCTACAAAAGGCCTGTATATCTTGAGTGTTGTTTATTGTAGGGACATCTAATATCTCAGATAGATATTTTCTGTTTTTTTGTCTCTAAATAGATCAGTGTATGATTCCTCACGGAAAAGGAAAATTTCTTGTCAGAAGAGTATGTTGCTGAATTACCCCTGCCTTTTTATCAGGAGCATCCCTCTGTGATTCTGAAGTATCTACTGTCTTGTTTGCTTGCTACAGATTTGTCCCTTGCTTGAGGATCAGCAAAGTCTGTTTCTTGTTCTAACATTCTGTTTCAGTTCACTCATTTATTCTGGTAGTCATTTAGCTTGGATTCTTCTTTGAAAGAGGAATCTTTCAAATCTGCTTCCCTGGCTCTCTGAAATATATTCTTTATTAAAAGTGTGTTCTGTGTAAGTCAATTCTAAATGCAACAGCACAAGCAACAGTCTTTCATGTTTTTCTTTTCAAAAAAAGAGGTTGCTAGTGTATCCATTGACTTGTATGTTTGCTGCAGTGAAAAATGTTACTGGGCTGAGACACTGAAGAGGTTTTGGAAGACTGGAGTAGAATTTTACATGAACCAACAAATTAGAATGGTCAGGAAAAAGTAGGATACCAGCCAATAAGGGGAAACTTAAAAGACTGCTTTTAAAATAAAGAAAAAACATACAGGCAAGTACTGTATAAGGAATGGCTGAGAGTTCTGAAGAAAAAGACTGAGGGTTAAGAGCTGACCTTGAATCAACTATATCGTGCCCAAAAAAATAGTTGTGAAAATGTAACCTCACACCAGGATGAATAAATGGAAGTGCTGTCATGAAATGCTCTGTAAATCTCTTTGCACAGCTTAGGGTAGAAATGGAATTGACTAGGTCATTGTGTCCAGTCTGAAGCCATACACTTAATACTTGCAAACAAATCAAAATTATCTTGCCAAATTAGGGAGTTCAGAAGAAAATAACTATTGAAGATCATAACACTGGATCCAAGACCAAGAGAAGCTGTAATTATATGAAGCTGATTTAATGCAGAGAGTAAGTATTGCTATCCTGTTTTCCCCCCTTTAATTGTTTATCTCTTTTATGACTTGGAGTGTAGGGAGAGCAGCTTTTTCCTAAAGATGCAGAGAAGCAGCATAGAATTCTTTCTGTATATTGCAATGGTTTTTATTTTAAGCTTTTTTTTTAGCTTAGATGTTTTCTTCCAATGGACCGAGTAACTTTTATCTTGAATGCATCTATTTTAAACTTAAACAATCTAAATCTAAAGCATTGACTGAAAATTCCAGAAAATTAGACATGGTAACTTGTTGGATATTATTTGGCTGTAGATTAGTACAGTTATAACTCACTTATTCGCGCTTCCTAATTGGTGTATTCGCATATTCGAGGATTGTTTTTCAGCAAAAAATATTTGGTTATTCACAGAGCTTCCTGGTTGACACATGTGCAGTACCTCTGCTTTGCTGAGGGGTGGTGCTGTTTTTCCCTGTGGGGTGGGACTGACACGTCCCTGCAGGGCGGGGACGGCACCTCTCACTCACTGGGGACCGCCACAGTTTGCTCTGAGTGTTGCAGAAGTTATGTGGTGGGGAAGGTTTATAACATGCTGGTTATAGTCTTGCGGCACTGTGGCACAGCACGGTCCCATTCTGCTGCAGAAGGCGGCTTGTGCTACATGCCTGTGCCCGTTCTGTAGCAAGGAAGGTTTATACTGCAACACGCAGTGCCGTGGCATGCTGCAGTCCTGTTCCACGGTGGAAGGTGGCCCAGGCAGTGTGCCCGTGCTCGCTCGGTAGCGGGACACTGCGGTGGGAGGCAACAGTACTGGGCGTGGCGGCCCGTACACGCTGGGAATGAAGGGGCCTCGCCCTAGCCGGGCTGCTCTCGCCACGCTCGCTTGCACTGCCGCTGTCGTGGGGAAGCTTTATAACACTGTGCTCCCATGCTCAGTGCCCTCCTGGGTGTGCCAGGAGCTGGCCAAGTGCTGTGTGTCCCTAGAAACTGTGCACCTGGTGCCTGGGGCACCTGGTGATACATAGCTCCAACAAAAGTGCCAGCATCCCTGGGCTCACTGTGGTGGCAGTGGGGCAAGTGCTGTGTGCTGGGCCGGGGCAACGGCGGGATGTGTCTGTGCTGCTGCCGCCAGGCCGGGGAAGGCTTCTGTTGCCCCATGTCTTCCCCCAGCGCAGCAGAGGGAAGTGACATTCTGCCGGGGAGGTCCATATGGCCACCACTGCCGCTCCTGCACCCGCGACCAGTGGATGTATTGCAGCTACTGCAGTGAAAGGAAAAAAATCCCCAACACTGATGCCACCTGCCACTTTGAGGGGCCCCAGGGTGTTGCACAATGTTGCAGAGTTGAGGGTTCCTGAGCTCCAAGAGTGCTGGCGGTGTGGACTTGCGCCGACCTGAGCCCAGGGGCACAAAGGTCCTCCGTGGCGGACTGCTGCCTCCTCCAAGGCCACAGGCCAAGCATCCACCAAACATCTGGCCTCCTGTGGCCCCGGGGCAAACTTCCCCCCCATGGTGGTGGTGCAAGCATGCGCAGTAGGAGGGGCCCGTTGGTGGTGGCAAAAGTGGCATCGTGGCCAAAGGGAAGCTCATGGATTGTCCGACGGTCTCCCCGGTTGGAGAGGGCTCAGAAATGGTTCCCTTTGCTCTCCTGTGATGTGAGAGGCTGTGGGGAAGTGCTGCAAACGTTCCCTGGTGCTCCCCCGGTGTGGCAGGGGGTGGGGAGATGGGCGAGGCTTACTTGCATATTCATGATGTGCCTATATTCATGGATTGGGCGGTTTACGGGACCCCAGGAGACACGTAATCTGTGAATTTTGAGGTATGACTGTCTTATTTTTATACTTCCTGAAAAATCAAGTTTCAAATATCATTGATAATCTATATCTTTCAGAGTATCTATGATTAGACTGTTACACTAAACCTGTGCAATGGCAAATTGTTTAAGAGGACAAATTCAGAGGAAATAGCCAGGCATGAAGCTTGTTTTGTCTGCGATATTTCTTGCTTCACAAGTTCCTGCAATTACATAGGTGAGGATATATATCACAGGGTTACAGAAATCCCTTGAATATCGCAGGGGTTCGGTTCCAGAAAGATGCCGTGATGAATTAAATCCATGAAGTAGCAGTAAATAGGGTAAATACGGTAAAGCTGGTAAAGCCGTGGAAAACCCCCATGGTATCTATTGAACCTGCAAATGGTGAACCATGAAGTAGTGAGGGATCACTGTGTTTTCTTTTTGTGTTTAATATGAAATACAGAGAGTTACATTAATCAGAATTTACTATATTATCTGTGAGTTAGGAGTTTTTATTTAATATTATAATTTTTAGATAAAATGACAGACTGGGGGTGTTATCTTGCCTACTTTTTGTTGTTGATTAAAAGAAATCAGTTGCCATGGAGAGAAGAACAAGATGTGGATAAATGTCAAGGCAACATCTATAGAGATGTTCTCTGCAGTTGTTTTGGCTTTGCTCATTTTTTAGTGGTGTAGTTATACTACACTCGTAATTCAGTACTTTATTTTTTGCACTTCAGTCTTGATTTTTTTTTTTGTTACTACTTTTCTTCTTAAAGACATGTTGAAATAAGTCAAATCTAAAGGCAATGAGAAAAATTAGATGCTTGCCAGTATGTATAAAACACCCAATCAAGAGAGAGGTTAATTATAGGATGATTCACTTTAAATTGATCCTTATGATACTGTCTTTTAATCAGACTGATTTTTCGTAAGCATATTTGTTTTTACTCACTCATGTTAACTGTATTAAAAATTGTTAATGAATCTAAAAACCTGTCACTAAGCAGAGAACTTTCAAACCCTAAGGAAGGTTTTTTTATGGATACATTGCCGTAGGTTCTTGGCCATGGCCTTTGCTAGCACTGGGGAGGAATACATTGCTCCTAATAGATCTCTAAATTTGAAAGAAAGAGATCACAAACTATTAAACTGCTTGACAAGTTGAACTAGAAAAACCTGTATTTGGATAAAGCCAAATGTGTGATCCCAGGTCTGGAGACTAATATTGTCAGTTGCACTTACAGGTTACATATGGTATTTTCAAATGACACAACCAGTAAAAGGAATGTAGGGGAGGTGATATTAACTACTCTATACAATATTAATGGGCCATAGTGTGTATATTATGGCTAGGTTGGAGTTCCTGAGACTACTCAGAAATACTCTTAAGAAGAGCTAAAGGAATTCAGGTTCTGTGAAAGTGTATCTCATTTCAGAGTTTAAGAAGCATTTTCTATTGAGGTGTTACTTGAGAACTTTTGAAGATTTGTAATTTAATCCTATATGANCTATCTCATTTCAGAGATTAAGAAGCATTTTCCTGTGAAGATTTGTAATTTAATCCTATATGAAAGGGAATTGTTGAGAGTCCAAAACAGACATATTTGGTAATTGACTAGTTGAACAACTTACTTGGGAGTTATTCATTCTTTCTCATTCTCTCATTTAATGTGTCTGAATTTCATGGATTGTTTTAGTAGAAGATGTGCATTACTTTAGAGAACATGTGCGGTTCTGATGCAAAACATAGGAAAAAATTTCAGTGACCTTTGGATATCAGTGATCAATAATTTCATAACTACTGCAGTTAGCCTTCATTTATGCTACAGAAAAACAGGCTTGTAAGTGGCTGAGCTTAAATTCACTTTTTATTAAAAAAATCCTTGTGATATGGCCACAATTCAAATCCAATTTATTGAAATACAAAGAATGTAGATTTTTTATGAGGCTCACAAGTCAACATTTTCCTTATAAGAATAAAACTTGTGTTAGCTTTCCATGTCTCAGTTTCAAATTACGCTAGTATTTAAAAAAAAACTTTGTGAATGAACAAAAGTCTCCTGCTAACATTGGTTCACTCCATAGGTGCCCCATTCCCTACCTTGTGAAATAACCTTTCATTGATGTTGCTCATGATTTCAGTTGCCTAATGGTTCCTGTGATTGGAATGAAGCTGCTATCTTTAATCAGTGTGTTTTGGAAAACTTTTTTCATGCTCCAGTGTGTATAATGTAAATGGCATAGATTATTTTTTATGCACTTGTGAATTGTAGAATCATACTGATAGGAAAAGATTTCCATTTAGTTCAGCCCCTCAATAGCAGCTGCCATCAGAGCAGTTTGATCAGCTCTGGTTTTGTATATCTTTTTTGTATATCTTCCAAGAATTGAGATTCTATATCTTCTGGGACCTACTCCAGTGCCCAGTGTTTGGCAATTCTCATAGTTCCTAGTTTTTGTTGTTTTATTGTTTTGGTTTTTTTTTTAATACTTGCAGAAATGCTCTGTACATACTATAGTCATATAAGAAGAGAACCAAGAAAAGAATAAAATTGAAAAAAAGAATAGGTGACTTTTACCAGAAGAGGAAAAGATATTAACTAAAATGCAGGTGCCGCTGTCCATGGTTTTGACTTTCTGATGTAGTTTATGCTATCCCTGTATGGAAATACTTTAGGATCATTATTACCTGAAAGCGGATTTCTTTCAATACTCAAAAAAGAGTACAATAGTAGTGTCCATGGAAGTTAATTCAAGGAAAGGTGGTGTACCAGAGAATACAGACTCTGAGAGAAAGCAAGAATCCTTTGGGTACCTGTGTGAGGATTTATGAATGGGTTAAGTGAGTTCAGGGATGTAACTTGTATTTATTGTTTTTCTGTCAAGCTGCCATGAGAATATTCTCCTTCCCCTCCCTGGCAACATTTTCTCATTGTAGCTCTGAGTATGTAATAAGATTCCATGAAATTACATAAACTATTGTGTTCTGGCAACCGGGTAGAAATTCTGGCTATGTACTATGAAACCAATTACAGTTGGCCCTTGAATACCATGGTACTGCAGGTCTTGCCCCCACCCCGCCCTGCACAGCGTAGAGTGGCAGCTCATTAATATGCAAATTTGGCCCCAGTTGCCCCACCCCCTGAGCTCTGGAGCGGCTACAGAGCGTTCCTGAAAGTTCCTCGTATGCTCAGGGGAGTGAAGCAGGTCTCCTCTGCCTCGTCCCCACTGAGAAATCGTGACCAAGAGATCCCTGAGACCATGCTGCCTCCCAAGCACGTCTGAGGATTTGGCTGCTGCTGCTGTGCGAGCTGCAGTGGGCGGAGGAGGCACCGCAGGGCTGTACTGTATACTTCTGAGCTCTCCTCGGCATGTTCCCTTCCGCGGGACATGCTTGGCCGGCTTGCCGGCACTGGCAAAGCTTCCGCTGCCGTCCTGTTCACATGTTTCAATGCCATGGGCCTCCAGATTAAAAAAAAAAAGAATTGTTCAAACCCAGAAACATGGGAATTTTTTTTATACAGGACATGTGTGTGTAAATATCTCTTCTGGGATGTGGGGGCGGGTGAGGGGAGGGGAGGAAAAGAGAGAAAGGAGCTCTGGATGGGGCAGGCAGGGGCAGCAGTCAGAGCCAGAGAAGAGTCAAAGAAGGAGACTGCCCCCTCCCACCTGCAGGCAGCAGAGCGAGAACTGAAGAGGAAAAATAACTCAGAAGCAGTGGTGCCTTTTTTCCCCTGGGGACTGGCCAGGCGGGATGGGGGCTAACTCTGCTGCATTCCCTGCCACAGCTTTGTGGCCAATCCCCCCATGCTCCGGTGCTGTTTCGTCTACTCTCGCTCGGACTGGGACGGGCACTGGGGGGACGTGCCATGGCTGCTTCTGTTGGACCAGGGCGGGGGAGGCTGGGCGTAGCGCCAGTGAAACTACTGCGGCTGCCTTGCTCAGGGCACAGGGGGACGGATGCAGTGTGGGCAGAGCAGTGCGCCTGTGGTCCATGTGGCATGGCATGGCATGGGGGTTGATTTTAATATTCATGACAGTCTAATTTGACATATTCACGACTGTCAGTTCACGCAGGTGAAGTTGCAAAACAGACCTCCCCAGTCACAGAAAAATCATGCTACGCAGTAGTGAAGCTGCAATATGGGAAACGTGAAGTGGGAGAGGGCTGACTTTAGTTGCATTCAAGAACATGTCAGAACCGAGACCATAAAAATAAAATATGTTGGACATCTGAAATACTCTTTTAAAATAAGGTAGTATTTGGCTACCTAACTAGGTTAGTTAGGTAGACAAATTAAAAAACTTTTAAGCCAGATTTGGGTAGTAAACTGGAAATATGAATGGTACAATAAGGCATTTCTTAATTTCTTGATTTCTTGATTTTTTTCTTTTTGTGCTGTTTCAGGAAAATTGTGAGCAGACATCTTCTCCATGCTGTTGAATCACAGAATTATTTAGGTTAGAATAAACCCTAAAGATCATAGAGCCCAGCCATTTACCTAACACTGCCAAGTTTGCCACTAAACCTGTCCCTAAGTGCTACATCTACATGTCTGTTAAAATCTGTTAGGGCTGGACACTCAGCCACTTCCTTGGATATGTTCCGCCTGTCAACCCTTTCACTGAAGAAACATGTCCTAATATCCAATCTAAGCACCCCTAAGCACAACTTGAAGCTGATTCCTCTTGTCCTGTTACCTGTCACCTGGGAGAAGAGGCCCCACATCATTAAAGTAGTTGCAGAGGCGGATAAGGTCCCTTTCAAGTCTCCTTTTCATTAGACTAAACAGCCCCAGCTCCCTCAGCCTTTCCTCATAGGTTTTGTTCCCTAGACACTTCACCAAGTTTGTTGCCCTTCTCCAGACCCACTCCAGCACTTCAATATCTGTCTCATATTGGGCCCAAACCTGAACACAGTATTTGATGTGCGATCATACTGCTGCTGAGTAATAATTCTTTACTGACTTCAGTATTATGCAGCAGCCGTAATTGCCACTGCTCAAAAAATTGTGGCCATTTTTAATGCACTGTGTCTACATTTGTGTCTTGAACTACTTAACAATTTAGCCCACAGTCTTTTAGTATCTGTAAGCAAGCTATGATGAGTGGCTTACGTTTTCGAGGCTGGTGAAAAACCACTCCTGAAACAAACTGATCTAATTTAGATTCTCTTAGGAAAAATGTATTCGTGTTCTCCCTTACACTCCCTCTTGTTTAATGTGAACAAAATAAATCCGTGCTTCCCATCAGGAGCCTTTGGTTGAGGTATCGGACACCTGAAAAACTGACTTTGTTTAGGAGAAGTGAAGACTTAGCTTAGAAATGATTTTCTGAGCTACTCTTTTGGTAAAAAGGCTACTTTGCAACCAAAGATGGTAGTCATGACTCAGCGCAACAATAAAATATAGTAAAATGTTCACATTAGATGGAAAGAAAGGAAGGATTGCTGTTGTCCTTGCAGATGGAACCAAGGCTTCATTTTATGGCTCAGGGAACAAGCATTTTACACACTGTTATGGAGGAATGAATCCCAGTTCAGGTCTTGGCACCATACTCCCCTGTGCCAACAGGGTATTAACATACCCTTACCAAAGTCAGCATTTTACTAGTAATGTCTTTGTCACAAATGCTGTGTAAACTGCAATGTGCACAGTAACATTAAATCTGTGAAATCCATCCTTGTTTCAAGGCAGTGCCTGCTCCTTTTCAGCCAGCCAAATGCATATTCAAGCATTGTGTTGAATCTTCTTAACCATTTGTATTTGTATTACTTCTTTCTCCTCTGTATAGACAGCATGTAGAATTTCACCTATCGGACTAATGGTAGAATCCTCCTGAATGATTGTTGACATAGCAGTTCTGCCACTGAATATGTGCCTCCTCAGAAAATGCTAATATTTTCACAAAGTTCTATTTTTAAAAGACTGCTTTTTCCACCTTCCATCCCAGCCATACTACTATTCATGGCACTTTTTTCTTAACAACAGAAAAGTACTCTTTCCCTCTCTATGCTTAATATTGGCTTAGGAAGGCAGAACTGTTGTATGTCTCTCTTGTCTTGATTCATCACAGTTTAGAAATTCGATTGTCTTAAATTGTTCCTCTTCTTGCATGTTAACAGTTGTGGTGCTGGGCAGAAGGTCATATTTTTAGTGGTTCTTAATATGTGATAATAACTATTTGCTTTATATTTTCCTTCAAGCAAGTGATCTGGTGACTGCTCGTAGTCTGGGATTACAGTATTCCTGAGGGCAATCTTCCCATTTTAAGCTATTGAAAAATTACTTTGATTTTGTTGTCAGTGTTATGTGTAGTCATATTTGGCATGAACATAATCTGAAGGGTACAAGAGAACGAATGATTGTCATATAACTGGAAGAGTGAATGAACTTAAAACTTAGTGCCTTTTTTTCCCAGACCTGAATGCACCACTCAGAACTGTGCAGGTGGTCAGTGAATATTTGCAGTAGTTTGTTGTTTTTGTGCATCATCTCTATCGTGCATCCTTTCTTCTTGATTATCTTGTCTTCATTTCAATGTGATTTGGTAGTTGCTGAAGTCTAACAAATATGGGAAAATTATGTATACTATTGTTATATGTGCATAAACTTATGTAAGAAGAATTCATGTTTCTTCTGGAGGGTGGCAGAATGAAAACTGATGTGATGAGCCGCAGGTATCTCATAAAGGGAACAGTAAAAAGCCACTAATGGAGTTGTGGGAAGAGGACTCTTGAGTTTTCATAATTTACTGAATGCTATGATTAGCATCTCACAGCGCATTGTAAAGCAGTTCATAAATCATATCTTAGTGATAAAGAAGGCTTTGGAATGTCAACTGTATTGTGCACCTTTCTGTGTTTACAAGGTTTTGTGAACAGGAGCCAGAATATTTACAAAAACAAGTGATGTGCCAGTGTTTGCAGCAGGAATGCTTTCTGGCATAAGAATTTTTCTAGGGTAGCAATACTATTAGGATAGATTCTTAAGTTACCTTAATAAAAATATTTTATTGTCTTTATATTTCTCTCTTACTAAACCATTTCCATTTTAAATTAACATTCAGATCAAAGATTTGTACCATAATTTTTTCCCACTGGTTCTATTCAAACAGTTAATTTAGTTGTTTTCAGTCTACTGATCTCCATGTTTTCTTACAGTTTTATAATGGTGTGTCCTATTCTTCCTGGGATATTCCACAAAACTAATTTGCATATACAGTCATCCCCTGGTTTCTGTGAGTGAACAGGTCCCTGCGAGAGGCGCGAACCCAGCAAATCACAAAGAGAGTGAGCATATGAATATTCAATTGAGCCCCACCCGTAATTGTGCCCCCTCCACTATTGAGCTCTAGAGGGTGGTCCCGCGAGCACTGTGTGCCATGTTGTGCCTCAGGAAAGTGAAGCAAATGCCTTTTGCCCCTTCCTGGCAGGGGCGTCCTGGGGAATTGTGGGGGGGCTCCCTGTGGCCATGCTGCCTCTGTGGCGAGTCTTGGACTTTTGCTGCCGCAGTGGCGGCAGCGGCGCTTGGCTTCCAACTGATGGTGGGGCTCTGCTGAACCTCCACGTAGTGGTGGCAGGCTGTGGGGCTATGCCAAACCTCTGGGCAGAATGCAGGGAGCTCATAGACTGTTTTTATACATTGTGTTTGAAGATTTGCCCATGCCAGTATGGTGGCTGATGAGGGAATTGGCAAAGAGGCAAACTGTTTTAACCTGAGGAATGTGGGGCTCATGGCGCTTGGGGCTTGGGGCGGAAATCCAGGTGCCCATTCTCCCCCCATCCCTCCCCCCCCGCAGGCGGTGGGAGCTTGAGCTGTGGGCTGTGCTGGGAAGGAGAGGCGTCCTGTGCCGGGAGCTCAGCTAGGCTACGCCTTGTCAGCCCTGGCTCCACTGCTCCCAGGGTAGTGCAGGTGTGAGTGGCAGCTGCCGTAGCCATGCTGGGGCCCACATTATGTAGAGTTACTGCCAGTTAGACAGTTAGGTAGGGTTACCGAGCCGACACCAGCACTGCCAGCAGATACAGCTGATAGCTGTGTTGCCTTGGCAACGGGACTGGGTTGTGCTGTCACAAGAAGGCAAGCGCTTACTTGTAAACAATGCCTACAAAAACTGTTCCACTCCCCTTAGTTTAACTGTGCAATGTGTGCCAGCATCCCTAAACTTGTTTGTGCCCTCCCATAGGGCATTCCAGCTGTCGCTCAACAGGTCTCATAGTCTGTAATAGCAGTATTCCAGAGAGTGTTGTTAGGATGTGGCCAGTGTAAAACAATCCCCAAGTTTAGGAGCATTTTACAACAACGTGTTAGAGTGGATTAATATTTTGATGCCTCACTAGAGCAGGGTGCATAGCATGAAGCAAGGTCAAGAAAAAGGAAAACTCCAGCTCTGTTTAGAAAATTAGTGAAATGTAGTTTGTGCATTCTATTGGCTTCAGAGAGATTTTTATTAACATAAGCTCTGCACCTCTCTGCGGGAGCTCAACGGACTATATGACAAACCAATATGATTCTAGCAATAGCCAAAGTTTATTGTGAGATACACAACTTTTATACATTTATGTTTGCGCCTTGTGCTCCTGTGCTTATTTTGATTGGTTGAACTTATCAAGGCATCTGACCTTTGTTCAAAACGGCTTTTGTTTCTCTTGTCTGCTCAGCATCCTGCTTCCCTCTCCTGCATATCCATTCAGCATCCTGCTTCCACCGATCTTACCTTATCTGCTCTGCTTTCTTGCATACCCCCAGTCCTTTTTGCTACCCCAGAATCATTTAGCTAACTGCAGCTACTTGCAGAGCTGCGAGCTGCACGTAACCTTGGTTTGGGGGGGCTCACATGTCCATTCTCTTCTAAGTACATCCCTACACCTCTCATTCTGCAGTTTTTTCTTCCACATGCCTTTTTGTTGCACTGACCTTTCAGGTTTGAACTCTGAAAATGCCTTGAATTTGGCGGTGCAGTTGTCCCCCAACTTTCGTGGAGTTGTGGGTCTCCTTCCCTTGTGCAAAGCCTGTAATCCGCAACAGTAACGAGCTTATGAATATGCAATTAAGCCCCCCAATCGCCCCATCCCCCTCAGCTCTGGAGCAGCTGCGGAGTGCTCCTGGGACCGCTCTGCAGCCTGTGATGTATCAGGAGAGTGAAAGGGTTGTCTTCTGGCCCCTCCCATTGGCGTTCACTGTGGCCCCCCAGGTGACTCCCAGTGCAGGTCCTTCTAGAACTGGGCTCTCCTTGCCCAAAACAACAGGGCTGCAGCTCCAGGGGGCAGCGCTGTTTTCACTCGGTGCTGTGTCAAACCTTGGGCTGGGCTGTCTCCTCGACTGCCACGGTCCCTCCTGGACCTCACTAGTTGCAGAGGAGCCCTGTTGGACCCCGTTCCTCTGGCCAGGTGGGGGGTGTAGAGCAAGGCAGGGCCAGAGGTCTGGGAGGCCCTAGGGCGCTGCTCGTGCTACTGGGGCTACTCTCTCTGCTGGGGCTGCTGCAGTCCCACCTCCGCCTGTCTGCCAAATGGCCACCGAGGGTCCCCTGTGCCTCTGGGAGCCATCCCCACAGCCCCTTCACAGAACTTGGTTGGGTGGGCATGGGAGGTGGTTCCCAGTCCTTCCAACTGCCGGGTTATGCATTGCCCTTTTCTGCTTGGGCACTGTCCCCACCTCCCAGTGCATTGTTGCCATCAGGAGCTTGCGACCCCCTGGTTTGCCATGAGAAATGTTAGAAGCATGTTATGTATCCGTATGCACACAGAAAAGGATTGGGGTTTTATTATTATTAATTTTAGATCTCTGTTCTTTTTAGCAGTCTAGTATGAACAAAGGTTTTTTCCTCTTCTCTATTTTGTTCACACGTACAGCATTTTTTCTGGAATGTGATTTTTTTCTGGTACTCTTAATTCTGTAAGACTGTTTTGGTTTCACTCTCATTCTTGGCCTGTTACGGTGAGTAATCAAGTGTTTCTTTAATGTAGTTAGATAACTGTGTTTATGAATTGATTCTCTTTGTTCGGCTGCTAGATTTCTCAATGTGACTGTTACATGTTCTTCAAGGCAAGAAGAATTTTACCATTTGTTTCCTCCTTTTCCTCTGGACCAGCTCATGGAGTCAAATTGTGGAAAGCATTCTAGGTTTCTCTGCTGTGTGGGAGTACTTTTATCTTTCTCCATCTATCACTTAATTAGACAAGGTTAAGGAATTAAATTTTTCCTAAGCAAACAAGGAAGAAAACATGTTTTATAACAAGCTAAGAACCAGGTAATTCCTAAAGCCTTATTTTAGTTTTAATATCAAATGCAACAATTATTTTGGCATCATTTTGGTACAACTGGTTAAAAATTGTTTGGGGGAACCTAATATTTTGTATTTATTGTCAGAAGAAGTTGATTCTGCTTCCTCTGTTTTCTTGTTGATAAAGATCCTCAATGTTTTAAAATAACAATTCTCGTTTCTAGACTCATCAGAGCTATATAAAAAGAATGCTTTGATGATTTGTTATTGTAATGATCTATTTGTTTTCATGCATGTTTGGTCTGTAATACACACTTAAAACATTAAAATGTCCCAAACCAACAGAAAATCAAACCAGCAAAAACCAAAATAAACACTCCCCCCCAACTCAATCCAACTCCAAAATCCTACCACCCAACAGCAAAATACCTTATTCCAAACTGTTCCAAAAGTCTGTATTGCATGTGCTAAGCTTTTCTCACAACATTGTGAAATAATAGCCCACACTGCTCCCTAGAAGTATGATTCTTTAATAGGTTATACCTTCATTTTAGTTGACTATAATTCTGTACTATGATCAAATCACATTCATTTGTGTATAGAGAACTGACTTTCTTGTGTAACTACTGCTTATATTGGTCTCTGTACCAGAAAACCAGAAGGTGATGTATTTGATAGAACCTCATTTTAAAAGAATTGTGAAGCTGGTCTTTGAAGTAGAAGATCTATAAGCTTAACTCCTATACCAAGCAAATCTGGAGCCACTGTGAAAAGAGTTATTTGATCTGTGTTTTAAGTATGGTACATTGAAGAAAAGCCAATGTAAAGGTGACCTGTTCAATAACTATAATTAAATTGCCCGGTTTTGGCAAGGTCTTTCAACAATCACTTTTAGAAAAATTAAATTCTGCTGGGAAAAGAGGAACAGTCTTTCTGTAAATTTGTAACCCCATAAGGGAATAGAAAAAACAGAATATACCATTATTTTTCATAAGAGAAACAGTGTAATGCAAAGTTTCTTCTTACTTTGCTCAAGGGCCTGTGGTGGGTCATGTGTACTTCACCATAAAAATAAATTATGTGAAAAGTAGGGTCTCTTGAGTTTTTCTGAGTAGAATTTGGATAGGAAACTTTAACATTCTATTTGGTTCTAAATAATCTTAGCATAATATTTTAATATTGTCATTTTTATGCACTTCTTTAACACACACAGGGAGTGAAGTACGTTAGAAATGAGTACATATTGGGGTTGGGGAAAGGGTCTTCCTCTGGTCAGGTTCACAGGTTATTCTGAGTTGGAAGTGACCCACAGGGATCATCTAGTCCAACTCCCAAGCGAGTCCCATACAGGGATCACTCCCCCAGCCCCAGAGCCATGAGCATGACACTGTCCATCTGAGCCTCCCGTTAGCTAGACC
>WEKX01014958.1:0-19839 GCA_013390025.1 Pitta sordida
TGGGTCTCAGCCTCCCTTGTGGCCTTGACTGGAAGGAAATGGAGATGAAACTTCATCTGCGAAAGCAGAACATAATAGCATCACCTACTGCTGCAGGAGCTGTTGCTACACATTAAGGAGGAAACAGGAGATACGTGCATCAATCAAGCTTATTGCTGCTTGTATAATAACATTACTAAAACACTGCAATTTAAAGGATAATGACTCCATGTAGGACATGTACAGGGGGTACTGACAATTTCACATATGTGTTTCACAAAATTTTGCTTTCCATAAGCATGGTCAGGATTGGGTGGATATAGCTGATTTTTTCCTACCAGTAAATCCTCTAACCTTTGCTGATTAAAAATACAGAAAAATAATTCTGGGAAATGAAGCTGTCATGACTCCATATGCAGATTTCAGAGAGATTGATTACCTTGTTAATTGGGGGGAAAAATAGCCTAAGAGACATGGAAGTAAAGGTATTTGAGCAGAGTTCTCAAAATTAAGGCTTATCTAGTAAAGTAGATCTGATTCAGCTGAAGCAGATGGGATCTAACTTACGGAAATATGCCCAAGTACAATTCCAGTCAACAACATCTCTAAGTTTGAGGACATGTGATACATTTACACTAAACACAGTTTGTGACTCTTGATTGTTTAAACTCTGCATTGCAGACAGAATGAATACAGAAGTATGAAGCAGAATAAAATACAATTCTGGCACCAAAGCTGAAAAGCCCCATATCCAACTTCAGAACTTCACATTGTCAAAATAAGGCCACTTTACTTCTGGTATTCTTTATTAAAAATACTGCTGTACACATGAACAATGAAAACAGGATTAAAGATGAGTAACACATATTGGGATCATGACATTAGAACTTAACATACTGGTGCTTTTTAGGGGAAGCAGTTGACACCTGAATTACTGAAACAAGGGCAAATCAAAAATACATAGGTACCCTCAACAAAATATTTACAATATAGTAAGTACAGAAACAGAATTTAAAACAGGTACAAAAATCAAAATGACCAACATCAGATGATTTCAAAGGTTGTCCCTTCTGTGCTTTTAGCTGTAAAAAATAGGAAGGTCAGAAATAAATTTCCCATCTGGGAGGGCACATCCTGGTGACTCTTCTTTTAAATACAGATACACAGTTCTTCCTATGAATGCATCAATTTACAACTTTAGGACAACCTTCTAAATGGAATTAAAATGGGGTAGAAAGGCTCTCCCCCAAAAAACACCCAAGCTGAACTTCAGACTGTTCAAATCATTCCCAAATATGGACCAAATAAAATAAATAGAAAACAAAGCTCAACTTCTTTTTTATTTCACGTATTTCCTGACACCAAATATTTTCTGGCTGACATTATGTATGAAAACTTATTAGCTGTCTACCTTTTTATTTTTAAACCAAGTCCTGAGGTTACTAGGGGCTGAAGCAAACTGACAAAACACACAGGTTTGCAATTTAGACATGTCTTGCAGAGGATGTGCTGGTCTAAAAAGGATGAGAATTCAAGCCCTATTTTACCCCTGCCTTACACTTCCACAAAATATTGGTCCACAAATTAAATTTTCAAAGGTTCCCAAACCCCACAACTGAACAGATGATCCCCTTTCATTTTCAAAGAAAACAATACTGGAAAAAACCTCAGCCCGCTTATAAATTAAGCATTCCATATTTCTTCTAGAATACAAGTACTTCTTTTTTGTACAAAAGAATTACAATATGATTTGTCAAAAAACATAGAAAAGACAGCTGCTCTTCCTCAAATACATGAGCTAATGATAAAAGACTGTTTTGCATGTTCACTTTTCAAAGTTCCTGTTCCTTTTATATTAAAAAGAACATTCTGGCAACTGTTATTGTTTGAATATTAAACATTATGTTCCTTTTAAAATTGCAACAATAATCGATTTTTAAACTCAACAACTGATGCTACTTAATGTGGATTCAACCACATTTTCTAAAATGTGTAAAGCATGTCCCTAGTCTTCAAAGCTTTCGATGTGAAGAGAGTTGCTTTTTTCTTGATGCAAGTCTCAAGGCGGAGAATCATTTTAAAGCTTATAAAAGTGGACAGAGAAATATTAAAAACTTCTCTGAAAACTACAAATATTGACAATTATTAAAATTGATGTCAGTAACATCAGTTGCAAGTGCTTAGAGTCTGTCCTGACCTTTTGAGTTTCCACATTTTCTTCATGGTGAGCACCCAGTGCTATTAAAACATTCAGTGCTGGGAAAAGATAGACACAGTCTTCACTACTGCTTTACGAAAGGAAATTCCTACATATTTGGCAGTCTTCAGTATCAAAGTGTAGGTGTTTAACTAGAAATCCCATAAATACCCAAGTTTGGAGACAACTGCATGTCCAAATATTAGAAAGGTAACTGAGGAGGAAAATTCCAGACTTTTGAGACTGAATTACTTCAGGAATATTCGTGTGTTGAGCATTATCAAAAGTAATATTACTTTGGGCTAAGCAGTGACTGCAAAGGCACAGCAGATCATTATCCCTCCAGATTCAGGCCGTAAAACTTGAAAAGCTCTTGATGCCAGACAACTGCTGTGTTTAAGTTAATCTTCTTTTAACAGTGTCTTTGTATCTGTATCCAGTGTAGCGTACCATAATAAAGCTGTGGTTCAAAGAACAGAACTTTATACAAAAATTATACTGTAAATAACCTAAAGTAATACACTCCTGAAACTTCAGGCATTTAAACAATTTCTTTAAAAAAAAAAAAAACTATTAAAAATTTGCATAAATGTAAATGCTTCTGACTACCAGGAAAACGTACAAACAGTTTTTAAAAGGCGCTGGTTGTGTTTAGAGCAAGTTTGATATGCTCCTTAAATTATAGATGTTTCCCATTTTGCTATTTTCGTCACTTTGCTTAGACAAACTTTAAATCAAATGACAGGGGATTTTCTTTCCTTTTTTGTCAATTCACCAATACTTCACTTAACTGGTTTTAAAAAGTTTCATCTTCTCACATTTCTTTGAGCTAACAGTGGGTGGCATACAGAGCTTGCATACAACACACTTTTACAGAGGTTACAAACTAAACGGTCATTAATAGAACACAATTTCTATTATATTATTTACCTGGTCCTTTATGCTATTCTGGGTGCAAATAATATCAAAAATGAATAGATTTTGCTATATCTTCAGTGACAAAAATGTATCCCAGAAATGTCCTTGCAAAGAATTTCCCTTAAGTATACAATGTGGCAAAACTTCAGAGATCAGAAAAGTCTTAAAAAAATTAAAATTAGTGCATATACAAGTGGAAAAAATAAAAGTAGGAACATCATGCACCTGATGTGTTCCTTAATCTAAAATAAATTCTTCACAGATAAAGCCTCCAATGGCAGCCTTAGCTCTAGGATAAGTGAAACATTCTTCCCTTCAAGTAACAGTGTACCTGACTGAAGTGCAAGCAGCTTTGCTCATCTCCTGTTTGTTTCCCAAATGTGAAATGAGATGACAACAACAATTCAGCTGTAGTGCAATTTGCTATTGGTTAAGTTCCTCAGCAATGTCCTGCATGCTTTCAGCAAATACTACAACTGACCATTTGCGGCTGCAATCAGTTCTTGAAAAGTATTTTCAAAGCAGCGTTTTAAATCGCTGTAAGTTACCACAAGTACACTCTTCTCATCTCTGGAAATGAGGCTTATTTTTTCTGGCACACCAGCATCTAACTGTAACAAGAATGCAAAAGATAAAATAAAAGAAGTGTGAAAGAAATGGCAAAACATTTCCCCAACAACAAAAGCAATCAATTTCTTGGCAAGTACATTGTTATGGTGCAGTTCAAATCTGCTGACAGCGAGAAAAGGAAGGATCTGAATCGTACCACAACAATGTTCTTGCCAAAAAGTTGAGACATTTTGGTCTTAACCTGATGGACATTCCAGACCTCAGGACTAGATTATCATTGTTTTCTTCCCTTTCCACAAAGCTAATAATCTTGCAATGCTACTCTTCCCCTGTGTTGAAAGCCTAGCAAAATTTTCATATATCTCCTGAAGAACACAACTACGTTTGACATTAAATTTACACATAAGATCCACAAAGCTCCATCTAGGGTAGGTAAATTACTTCTTGCCCACTCTAAAATAAGATAATGGACGGATCAGCTCCAAGTAGTCCAAGAACTGATAGAAACCCAAGCTGCACATTTTTGGCAGTACTGGAAGCAAACTAGTTCCTACAGTTCCTAAGATGCATGGTACACTTGCTCCCTGAGGAAAAAAATTACCTTGGTATAACCCCTAACCAAACAGATAATTTGGTGTAGAAGATTAAAGATTATTCCACATTTGTTTCCATGTTTTGTTCTGACTTCTCAAATTCAATACGTGCTTTAGAGATGAACCATTAAATCCTAATTTGAAACAGAGGAATATGCTACTTTCCATGCTGAAGCCTCTTACAACTGTATCTTAGGTTCTCCTCATTTTGCCAGAAATGTTCACCAATGAAGAACTACGAGACTCAGTTATAATGCAAAATTTTTGTAGCTCTGTTTTAGTTGTTATGTTGATATTTCCAAATACTTAATACTGCAACACTTAATGCTACTTCTTGTTCCAATACAGAAGTGAGGCAGTGACAAGTGCATATAACACTGTTGAGCCAATCTTTGGAAATACAACCCCATCAGGTTCAAATATATCTATTATAATGTTGTACTGAAAAGCAAAACAATTAAATTTGTCACCAAGATGTTACACTAGCTTCTGTCTGGAGCAACACAGCAAGGTAGAAATTTCTTGCATTTGTCTTCTTAAGTAATGTTATAAGAATAACCTTAAAACCTGGAGCCTCCACATTTTACAGCTCCTGCTTTGTGAATAACTTCAGAAGGAAAAAGCAGGCCAATTAGCTTCTAATTTTTGTAGAGTAGGGTAACCCCACCAGTGTCTTCCAACATCCATTACAAAATATTAATACTATCAAGGTGTTTATGAAAAATTGTCCACTGCTCACTCCCATTAAGATCATACAATAAATCAATGAATTACCTTAATTAATGTAGGATATGGAAAACTGTATTAAGAAAGCCACACAGCTAACTAGAAACATCAGTATTTATGGCTTTCTTTCTTTCCTCCTGTGGAGGCATAAATCAGTATCTCAGATGAAAAAGATCCTCAAAATACCACATTGGAAAAAAAGATATTCTTCTTTTTAACAACAGAATAGCTTTCATTCAAAAGGAATGTTTTTGGAGTAGAAGGAAAGCCGAAATAAACACTTCCACAAGTATACACTATAGCTTCAGAAGTGCTTTTTGGAGTATTGTATTTCCAAAGTAGAGTTCTGTAACATTTCTGTAACATTCTGTGCATTTTTTGTGTGCTGAGCCCACAACCATAGAAGAGAAGAGTCTCTGTTTAAAAAGGTAAGCCATGAACATTTATAGGACAAGGCATTCTTTGACATTGTCTCTTACCTGACCTATGAATTCAGGACTGTCCCCTCTTGCTACAGTACTGTATGGGTCACTGCTTTCAAACCATGATGGCATTTCACTGCCTATTAGAATGTCAACATGCTTTCTTTTTGATTTAGCCTCAATCTCTTTAATGTCGTTTTTAAAGTGATTACGGACACCAACCAGAAAGATAAAAAGGAGGTTAAATAAATGCACAGCAGTGGTCTAACAGGAGGTTAGAAGCCCTGATCATTTTAGAAAAAGATTTAACTGTAGTTAAGTCAGTTATGACATGTCAAAGGATCTGGATATATTCCCTTTTTTGGAAGGGAAAGTTGGCTATTCTAATCCTAGAAAAGAAAATACTGGGCACTGAAACTGTGTATTGCCAATGTCAGCATCAACATTCTCTACAGAGTGAGTGAAATGACCAAGAAGCTACCAAAAAAAATAAAAAATAAAAGAAGAGCAGCACCTTAGTCTCCTATGAATTAATGAAGTTTGGCAAAACAACATAAAATAAGTTGAAAGCTGATCTGCCAATAAAAAAAAATAATCAACTCAAGTACTTTTTACTTCATAGAGCAAGACAAGTTCTTTACCTACTGGAGATCCTGTGGTCTCTCGCACGTCTCCTGCTAATAATCATGAGTGCGCTCAGGTAAAATTTTGCTAGTGGTGCAGCTCATAGAAAACTGCCAATAGCTTTATTAAGTCAACCATGGAAAATGAAGGGCTGGAAAGACTAAAGATGTTATTATAGAAGTGGACTTAAAATGTTAAGTCACAGAAATTTCCCAGGACTGTCCTAGATGGCAAGGATTTTCCACAAATTTCTACTGCAGTTTTCCCCCATCTCCTACTCTGGTCAGCATAGTTTAGGAATGGATTGTCTGGCCTTATAACAACTCTTTGTGATAACTACCAGCAGAAACCTCTTCCAGTTAAAGTGGTTTTATGGATCCTTTATGCTGTGTTGAAAGACCAGAGTAGCATAAAGGGACCAGCATTGCTTATCCACAGTATTCAATGCATTCTAGGATGAGAAGTTAATACTTCATCTCATGCTATATTAATAAATTTCAACTTTTAATACTCATGTACTAAGTTTATTTAACATATCCATAAATGTTGGAATATTAGCTTAGTGAATATACATAATTTTCATCCGAAACAGGGAAAATAACCATCAGTTAAAGCAAGGGGATCAACCTATCAATGTCAACTTGCTTTGCAATGGGATACTATTTCAAAGAAAGCTAGCCCAAACAAAATTTTAAAAGCTAACTGAAGTACAGTGTACCTTGTTAAGACATGAGATAATGTGACTGAGGTCAATCCAAGGAGTACCCGCTTCTGTCACCTGATGGAAAAGGTGATCTCGAAAGAGCTTTAGTAAATACCTGTCTCCAGTTTCTGACCACGTTGGGTCTTTCTGAAACCTGGTGCAAAACAAAGGCTCATATTAAAGTTCAGTAAGTTAAGAAAAATCAAATCAATCCCACATGACTCTTCAACCCAAACTGAGTAATCTTACTGCACTGCTAAGCTACACGTAAATGTTAGAAACCAGCATTATAGAAATAATTCCAAGTCTATGCAAAAGAATGGAAAGCTAAGCACGAACTTCATTTTTATATAGTTGATAAAAAAACAAGCTGAAAATTCACTAGCTTCAAACCAGTATCTACATCCTCCAGTACAGTTAAAGCAAACTGTATTTCCTCCAAAACTATTGCCACTCAGAAGAGACTGCTAAGGCAAACCAAACTAAATACAACGAAGCAACTTTAGGATATCTACTTCTACTCCTCTCCTCTACTTTCAAAAATATTTTGGTCAAAGCTGCTTATCAATTTTTCTCAAGGATTCTTAAATACTCACTTGTCTAGGGATAAATATGAGAAAAAATGTTTATGGGGTAAGGAACAGTGCCTCTCAAACTGGATTTTACATACTCTAAACCATGAAAACAAGTATTTCTTACTCTGGCCTCTCATTGATTGTTCCCAATTTTGCTAGAAGCCTAAACAACCTTCCATTCTGCACCTCCTAGAAAACAAGAGAAAGGTTATTAAAAGTTTCTGCAACATAAAATTAAGACACTTATTTGCAAAAGATTTATGGTAGTAATGCCAATGAAGCACTATTAATTACAATGATTTATTATACCCTCAAAGAAGGGGGTATAGTTTTTTTCACACAGAGATCAAATGCATTGTATCATGTATCAGTAGTCCAACACTCATTTTAGCACTTCAAATTATTATGTGAAGATTCAACAACTAATGATACCTTGCTGCCCCAGCAGGAACTGGATCAGGCAGTGTATTTCTTTGTGGAAACATAAGTCTAGTTCTCTTGCCAGCCTATACTTACAGGCATGCTAAAATACAGTAAGTTAAACAAGAAGAATATGTTAATGTATATATATTTACACACACACGGAGTTACCAAAATATGTAGAACAATACCGTATAGTACCTAATGTCAGGTTATGATGAGAAGAAACAATCTACCAGATTTTAAATGCTTTGTAGGCCATTATTCACAAATATTTAGTGACAATATAATCAGACTAACATTCAAATTATAATTGATTCCAAATAAATTTTGAAACAAGTTTTTCCAAAATGTTAGAATCTAATTCTTAAAAGAGTATAAATGCTGAGTCCATAAATTACAATGAGCTCACAAAGAGGCAGAACATTAGAATTACAGATGCTTAGAATTCATACAACTGAAAATTGATTTAGCATATTTTTCCACATTACTTAGGATAGAGTAAAAGGAGTTACATCCTAGATTATACTAAACAAGAGATTATTTCACAGTGTAAGTGTAAGCTGTCAGGAAAAGATTCTTTCCTGACATTATTCAGCTCTACAACATTATTCATGCTAAGATGCATCTCATTCCATGCATGATCATATGGATTTCACATGAATTCAGTCTGGAGTAGATTACTGTGCACAGCTGGGTAAATAAAGTAGGTCAAGGTGGTAACAGCTTGGCCTCAGACAACCTATGGGTTGCAGATTTGTATTACAGTAAACACCTGGTTATTTGTGGTTCACATCTTTGTGGTTTCAACCCTTTGTGATTCATTTTCCAGTGAAAAGTGGAGTCTGTGCATGTTCAGAAAACGCCACGAAAAAAGACATCTAATGAATATGTAAACAAGCGCATTAATACGTAAATAAGACCTGCCCATCGATCTCAACCCCGCAGTCCCCGAGCATGATCCATTTGCACCATTTAAGGGGAAGGGGGACTGCTGCCATCACCCTGGAGCCAGGAGCAGTGCCAGGCAGGCAGTGCGCATGGTGGCGAACTGGAAGCAGTCCTGGGCAGGCAAACCAGAAGTGTTCCTGAGTGGGCGGTGCTGGGAGTGGACCCTCTGCGGCTGCTCTGATACTACCGCACCCTAGCTCACCTCTGCCTGCATCACCACCCCTGCCACAAATTAATAATAAAAAGTTATTAAACAGAAATCAAAAGAGGACAAAAGCCTTCGTTTGGTGCTGTTACATTCTGAGGAAAAAAAATCTCAAACAAAACACCTCCTCCACAAACAAAACAGCAGCAACTGTGTTAGCTTGCTCTGGACCAGTACATGCATCGCAGCCTGTTTGCATCATAGCTCTCTGTCGAGCGCTGGGTGCATTGCAACCCCATTGTAAGTGGCAACTGCGTCAGCCACTCTGGACCAGCGGGTGCATCCCAGCCCGCGTGACTGTGGCTTCCATCACAGAGTGCCAGGGTACCCATGTCGCCGCTGCGCCCAGCACCACCGCCATTCCTCAACCCTCCCGCTGCAGGGTCCTGCTCCAGAGTGGCATGGGATGGCGGTCCGTGGCCACAGGTGAGCCAATTGTTTCTTGGACTGCTGAGCCAAGCTGCCCTGTTGGATGGCACAGTGCCTCCACCATGTTTGAACACAAGAAACACACACCAACAACCAGCAACCCTGGTAAGCTCCAGCATAGACAGTGTCAGGAGGCTCTGCCCTGCTCGGCTCCGCAGAGGCGGCAGCGTCAGCTCCTGTGGGGTTCCTGTACTCGGAAAAGTGACTCTGGGGTAAAAGCCAGGATTCTGCAGCCGGGAAGGGGCAAAAGGCATTTCCTTCTCTCTCCTGAGGCAGAACAGGGCGCAGGGGCGATCCCCAGAACGCCCTCCAGAGGTCAGGAGCTGAGGGGTGCAAGGTGACGGGCAGGGTTTAATTGCATATTCGTGAATTCGCTATCTTTGTGATTTGCTGGCTTTGCAGCTTGGATGCGGACCCATGGACCCATGAAACCCAAGGGCTCACTGTATTACTCTAAAACACACAGTAGAACAGCTTGTACCACAACAGTAGCTATAATTAGAGAGTGACATGGAAAACCTTCCTTGTCCAGCTAGCCAAGGTCTATTATTTGGTCTAACCTCCAAATAATTTTTTGCTATATGGTCAAATGCACAACAGCCAAAACAACATCTATGTGAAGACCATTGCCGTACAGACTCCCAGTCAATGGCAACACAGCTGAGCAACAACGCTGGCACTAAGTCTCCAGGTAATCTCTCTGCAGGCTTAGTAGCCTGTAAAGCAGGGAACTTTTCCACACACTTTTCTACTACATAGAAACCACTCCCAGAATCAGAAGTCCCCATGCTACAGATGACTGTGAACTTAGAGAATATGAGGAAAAAAAATCACACATGCTAGTCTTTCTCTAATGCTCTCCCCAGAGCAACTGCTTTGGAACAATAATGAAGAGATGGTACCAGGCTAGACTTCAGCAATACTGTAGCTCTGATATTACTAACGATGTGATAGTACAAGCAAGCTACCGTGTGACAGATAATGAAGAAGTATTATCTACCACTGCCAGGTAAACAGCTATTGCCAAACTGGTGGCTAAGCAACAACTGGATTTGTAGTAGCTCTGCCCACCGACCAGCAATAAGCAACTATTACAAACAACCTGATTAAAAATGTAGAATGCTTAATGCTGATTACAGGGTAATTTCCATCTTTGATATGGGAGAGAGTCCCCATGCCCAGCTTTGTGCAGGCACATAGGGCCACCTTAACAAGAAATGATCTTAAACACCTTTGGAAAGGGCTTAGTAGTTGATTCTGACAGAGTGGGCACCCAACATCTAGAGATCTGCATCCAACATAAATACTGCTTGGCTCTTCTACAGCTCTTTACTTATGACAGATTTCAGTACCTTTCACTAAGGAGGGAAAAACTGTTATCCAACAAGCCTATAGTGGAGAAATCAAGGGAAACAAGCACATCACAATCCCAACTACTGGTCTATTGCCTCTTTAAAACATTCTCAACGGATTACAATGGAATTGAGTCACATGACTTGATTTGATCCTTACTTAATACCTTATTCCACACATTTTCAGGGTCATGAAAGCATTTTGTAATATACTTCAGTCCCTGCAGAAATCCTGCCATCAGTGGCTTCTGACTAACATACATCCTTTCTGTTGAACATACATCCTTTCTGTTGAACAAATACACTCTGACTTGATACAAGGTATCTATTTCCTTTATTCTTAGCACTTGATACCTTGACTGAACACCACAGACTAACCCAGACCTCCGCAGCAAGATGCGCACACTTCAAGAAATTACACATGGTATCTCCATGATCCAGAATTCATTTGGAAAGGGAAACATATGAATGAGAAGGGACACTGAAATCTAAACCTAAGAATTTAAAAGGCAATATTTGTTGTTGTATCACCTATAGCACACACTGCATGATCTAGTGTGTGATGACACACGTGGTCTTATTTAATAAGCTACTTTTTAACTGTTCTGTAAGGAACATCTTTTCCCCAGGACTGCAGGTTGGAATGAAGATGTTGCTTAAGTGAAAGTCCAGCTGAGGACATCCTAAAACTAGGGATTCTTGGAGCTTTTGGACTTTCAAAAGCCTGAGCTTAGAGTTGTCAAGCCTTCAGGCAGATTACTAAACAAATACAAAGGGAAAAACCCAACAAAACCCAATAGAAAAGAGCTGTAGGAATACCGACCATGAGTCTTTCTGCATGAATTACTACAGGATTTACCTTTGCTAGGTCTTCCTCTATAACATCATTTCGCATTTGAGCCGCATCCAACTGAGTATAGAATCGTGCACCAATCATTGGCATGATATCATTCACACTGCGAAGCCTGTTTTGGTCGGTCAGCAAATACCTGTCAAAATAACCCAACCCCCAAAAGATTACTTAAACACATTGCAAATGCCAGATTATATCCTATTATGATAACTACTGTATTTGACTTTTTTATTTAATACACAAAGTTGTCAATTGTGTTTTGTAAAAGGAGATATTAACAGAGAAAACATGTGTTAACTTACACGTATACATCTAGTCAGTTATTTGTACAAGGTAAGAGTGCACTTATATGAAACTGTGCAGTTCAACTCACTCAAAACATGAAGAACATACCCAAAAAGAAAAGACATGCAGATTCAGATTGTAATGCAATTGTTTCTCAAATGGAGGAAGAATCAAAGATTTCTACTTTTCCCACTTGGGCTGCAAGAGGAGAAAGGCCGACTATATTGAAGCAAAACAAAGTAATATGCAGCCAAGAAAAACTGGCACTCAACCTTCCGGTCAAAAAGGCAATGTGCCTCTTTCTCAATACCTTCTGAAGCTGTAAGATAAGACTAGCATATTGATGTTGTAGAGAACAGGCAATGAAGTCCGGTATTGAAAACAATTTCAAATGTTTGTTTTGTTTTCACTCCTAATTCTTATCAGGAGCTTTATCAGAATGCATCAAAAATTTTAAAACAATGTTTAACAATGCACTGACTGTGCAAGCACCTTTGTGATAGTAGATATGTAATCCTATTTGCATCTAAAAATACCACTTGCATTAGTATATGTAAAAAAAAAAAAAGTGGCAATTTCCTTTAAAAGATTTATTAAGCAAACTTACAAAATCAGATTCTTCAGATCAGAGGAATAGTTGATTGTCACCAATTCCATTGCTTTCTGCAAATTCTCTCTCTGAATTCCTGATAAAGAGTTGCAAGCCAAAGCCAACACAACTTTCCCCAGAGATATCAGATCTGCTTGCTAATAGGGAAAACACACACAGTTAAGTCTTAATAAATATGTATTACCTATAGTACTAGATGATCTTTAAAAAAGAGAGTTTTTCAATAACGTAAGAAAAAAATGAGCAAATAAGTACTATTCAAATCATAGTTCAATCTGATTGTTCAAGTTAGAGTAGCTACAACATACAGAGGAAAATCTGTCCTGACACTGAGCAATTTCTAGGTATACCTATATTTATCTTTGAATGACTGAAATTTGCCTATTTTTAGCTTAAGAACAGTAGCAGAGAGAATTATTGTGTAGTGAGCAGAAGTCTTGCAAAGAGATTCTCCTAGCCACCCACCTGCTTGATCCTGATGTGTCAGGGAGTCAGTAGCAAAGTCTTCTCAATACAAGATGTAGAAACAAGGATTATTTGTTAAAACAGAACCAGCTGGACTCATATCTTAGCTTGATCGACATTCAACAAGCATTCCATACCGGAATCCATACCATGTTCCAGTACATAATGTTTCTATTTTAACAAATTGCTCTGATGGCCCGTGTGAAAAGATCTGAACTGTTAAAAGATCTGAACTGAAATAACTAGACAGGAACAGGCCCGTATGGCAGACAAACTGAGCAGCATCACATTTTATGAAGACACTGTCAGCATTACGAAATAATTTTTTTTAATAGTAGAACTGCTCTTAAAAGATGAATGCTGGATACAGATTGCTCTGTCTCGAGAAAATTCTGCCAACTTTGCGAGACAGCCAAAAGAAATGATTTTGAAAAGCCATAACAGGTTTTAAAGTCCACTGCTAAAACCAGGAGCCTAATTTAGCAGCAAACAATGAAATTCATGGCAAAAGCTAACTGATTCTTTCCATGGAAAAGCTTCCAACTGCACACAACTTGGCTGAACTTGAAATACCTGCAGCTTTCATGCTGGATTCCTGCCTGAGACTAAATGTAACAATCTAGAGATATAAATTTAAGACTTTCAGGAGGTGGTTTTTATTTTTGAGAAAATATTTTTGTCAAAGTAAAAGCATAAAATCTAATTATTGAGAATAAAAGCCTCGTAGCTTAGAGCAAGGCCAAGCTGTTTAGCAGAGAATGCAGTCATACAAGGACACCACATTCTGCCATTTCTGTAAGAAAGGCTGAAAATTTGGCAGCACTGAAACATTAAAGTTCTGGTTAGAATCTGGCAGCTTAAGAAAAGTGCTGTGATGGTGAACATGCTACAGTCCCTCACAGCTCTTTCACTCAGAGGTGTAACCACACTTGCTGCCTCTGGCATTGCTATAGCAGTAAACAGGAATTCTGCTGATGCAGTATCTAGAGTCGTGCTCCTTGACACAATGGCATTTTCATTATGATTTGTTTTCTCTAAAAGAGACTTGGAAGAAATATGCATTTGTATTAACCACATTCTTTCTCCTTTCTGCAGTCTCCTACTTTACACTTAGTAGCTTTCAACTTTTCATAATTCGTAAGGATGTGTACTATATAAATTCTGTATCATCACACAACACCGAGACACTGAAAATATACAGCTTCAANAAGATATTTTCCTAATGCAGACTGCATTAGACATCAAAAATGGCTGAGAAAGTCTTACACTTAACATCAGCCAGGAAATTCTAAATCCAAGCTTTGTCGGTTTTTGAGCATTTGACTCCCAATCTAAAATTTTTGTTTGTTTTGCAAATTACATCTCAGAAGACCTGGCAGAGAGGATACAGACACCAATGAAGCTCAAACACGCACTTTTCAAATTACAGCCAATGATTAGCTTGTTTTTCGTCACAAAAGTGGTTTGGATTCATCCCACTTACTTCAGGAACTTAAACCTCAAGCAATTCAGTCAAGAACTCAATTGATTTAAGATATCTTTAATTCTGTAAGACAATCCAGATTCTAAGCGGGTTGAACTGCTCTCTGGAAGCACTTCACTATTCACTGCCAGCTGAAATCACGCAAGAAAACATAACCACAACACCCAATGTTTCAAGTTTTACAAGTACACAAAGACAGGTGAAATTCTTCTATGTGGCTGGAGAATCAGAATACCTCAAGCTTGAAAGAACCTGTAAAGTTCAGGATTTCTGAGAGCAAGATTACTATTTTAGAAGTGACTAAACTAGCATTCACTGACCAATTCTATCCATTCAGAGAAGGTACATGGTTTCCCAGAAGCCAGGATACACCAGCCTTTCTGTAGGGAAGCAATTCACATGTGCCTATTAAGCCCTAACCTTTCCTCTGAAAATGTAGATTCAGTTCTTCCTGCTTCTAGGCAGAGAAGGGTTAAAGGCAGCACACAAAAACTGCTAGACGAGACTAGGGACACCAGAAACATATGCTGCATTCCTGTAGTAGCCTTGCTAGTGCTAGGCACAGATCAACAGTAGGTACAATCATTTCCCTGTTTATACTCTCTGTAGTGCTTTGCATGCTCCGGTGGATCACATCAGTTCTATTTGCCACAGATCTGCCAGAAACCTTGAGTTATGGTGACTACCAACACTATCAAGTCATACTAAGTTGATTCTCAACTTCAAGGAAAAGCTTTACACCATTTAAGTACAAGCAGCCTTTTGTTCAAAAATATACCTTGCATGCAAACAACAACCATGTAATTAGTAATTCAATTCATGACTGTAATCTTTACCAACTTAAGGTTTTATCCCTGAAAGCTTTGCTAGTAAAGGTTTTATCACCATTTAGTTCATTGATAGCCTCCCTTATTAATGTCTCTCTGTTATAAAATGAATTTCAAGTATGTCAAGTGAGCAATTTAAAAGTTAATTGCACAGGTAGCTTTTCTAGTATTTTTTAATATTAAATTTGTTCGTGCTACTATGCCAAATGCCTCAGAGATATCTCAGCATGTTCTACACTCGATTTTACCAGCTAGACACAAAAGCTATACAGAAAAATCTCAGTTTTGACAGGATCCCTTTTCTAAAAACATTTTGAAAACAACATTACCTTTTTTCCCCACTGCTATGCGTGGATCAATACGAGATCATCCACACTACAATTCTGTGGATTCACTTATCCTTTTAAGTTCTGGAATTGCCCTTAGAAGTACCTCCAAGTTCTTACTTTTTGCTTGGTTGGTTTTTTTTAGAGTCAACATTAATACTTGAGAGGCCTCATCAAACTAATTTCTTTAAATTTGTGGAAGTGCATATGAAAGTTATTTTGGTTCGTTAAGTTGAAAATATTTACTTTAAGTAAAAGTAACCTTACTACACTTGTTAAAACAATAAAACTTAAGTTCTCTTATTTTTATAAAGGCGAGAGCTCACATTTTATTCCCAATACAAAAATATTTATTAAACCTTTTTACTATTTCCTACATCACCATTTGCACTTTCCCCATCTGTATTTTACAACTGACTGACATGAGACTTAAGGATTGGAGGGCAGAAAGTGATATGCTGTAAATTTACAAGTTTAACCCCTTGTTCTTAATGCAAGTGGCCATTCATATAACATTTACTTCTTTTTAGCTTCCCTTATTGTAACCTTTAACTCTTGAATTACCACAGAGATTACTGTGTTTAACATAGACTGTAGAGAATAATTGCATTCCTGTTACATAATCCCTCACTGTTCGCCAAAATATTTCCTCTCTATATGAACAACGGGAATAGTCAGAAAATGAAGAATCCTAACAAAAATACCTTCCCCCATCGAAGACAGCAAGAAGGAAAAGCATATTAGCTGGGCAGTAAACCAAGACATAACCTACATTTTTAACAGTCACAGGAGTCCCAGAGGAATTCACAAAGTGGGTCATGGATCGAGAGAAAAAGGACAAGCAGCAGCTGGGATTTTTGTAATTTTATCTGGCTAGGGCAAACAAAGGTAGAAGATGAGAAATGTCTCCTGAATTTCAAGGAATTAAGTCAGTCCAGCATTTTTGAAGGAAGAAAATGGGCCCTGAAAGCAACGCCCTTCAGAGGAAGCAACAATAAAGAATGCAAAACTGTATTTTCCAACTGCAATTTAGATCTTCCAAACTAGGCAGAGTACTTCTCTTCTGGTTTAGCAGTGCAACATGAACAATTTGAACATCAACAATGTATAAAATAAGAAAACCTGACTAGACATTATCAAGCAAGTCAGCTGCCAAGTGTTGGGCTGCCATGGTAGCAAGTGTTTTTGACAGACTTGTGAACCTGCAAGTACTCTATTTTTAGATTTGTACCTCCAAGTGCTTTAAACATTTCACTTCACTTGAATGTTATAATATCTCAGGAGGATTCCTTTCCAAGCTGCAATTAAAATAAACTTAGAGAAGTATTTAGATTTTTTTTTTTTAAATCTCATTACATTTTTAGGCATGGAATCCCTTACTTGCATGTATTTCCATCTTCCATCAATTGTTTTCCACTACATTATTACCAAAAGCATATGTAGCTGGTGTGTGGTGTGGTGGGGGAGAGCACGAAACCCTTACGTCTACTACTCAAAGCACACTGCAAACTGCTGCACTGAATCATTAAAAAAAAAGTTTAAAGTTCTAGGACATGGTCTCCAACAAGCTAGTTCCTGCTGGCCAAAATTCAAACATTTCAGTTATTACTGGAAGACTCTGAATGAGCAATTTCTTCACAGTGAATAAGATCAATTAATGATAATAAATTAAATTCAACTCCCTACTGTAGTCTCTCTGTATTCCTGTACAGTGATACTCCAGACGACTGTGGAACAGTTTTTGTTAAATCTAAACAGAGTCTTCTTAATTCAGGAATTATGCAGAGTCCATGCTTTAGAGAGCACCAGGAGTGCACAAGAAAACTAGGAGTCTAAAATAAAGATACACACCAGAATCTTTTAGGAGTGAGGAGAAGGCCTAAGTGCAGTTAATTAAAAGGTCTACTCTTCTGTGAACAGGTATTCAACACTTAGTTATTTATTTTAAAATAACAAAAAAAACCCCAAGAGCAAAACATGTTACTCAATCATTATTTTCTCTCTAACACTAACTGTAAGATTTTTCTCTCTTTCGTGTAGAAATTTGTCTTTCCAACCATTTCTGATTGAAGTTTGTTAAAGAGTAATACTTCAACCTGTTTGGTGAGTTTGTTGAAATTTTACAAGCTGGCAAAATGAGCATTCATATTTCTGAATTACAAGCAAATTCTAACAATGTATGGCAAAACTAGGATCAAATCAGGAAAGAAAAAACAGTCATTTAGAGATAAACACACTGACTGACAGTTTTAATTAAAGTATGTGTTTTCCAGAAAGAATCACACTGGTTTTCAGCACTTCCCATACCAAGTCACCAGTATAACTATGGCACTGCTGTCTTACCTGAAACTGAGCCATTAATGCCAGTGGGTTATTTTGACTGTTGTCAAATGTCAAAACATCAAAGATTCCAACACAATTAACTCGTAACCTTCAGGAACAAGAAGAGAAAAGGAAGAAATGTCATTAAATTTTATTGGTTACTCAATTTTCCTGTTGCACTCATTGAATAGTTGGATATGATAAAAAAAAAAGGCATCAGTACTTAGCAAATTAGTGTGCAGCAGAAAATACTAATTTTACTGTTTAATAAAATGCAGCACATAGTATTCAGTTTATAAAACAATCAACAAATTTCAAAACTGGCAGTAGTGGCTCTGATCTGCAGTTTGAGGATAAGGCATAAATCTTTCCAAAATGTTTGAAAAGAACTCTAAAAAACAAAAATGGCAAGCTCTAGCACATAGCCTCATGCCAGTTAAAGTAACAGAACTTAACAGCTATTTCTGCATCAGGTGCACTGTTGGCACCTAACATGAATACAGACCCCGGTAACACAGTGAGAATGAATGCTTTCATTACCTTGTTTTGCCCGTTACTAGAATCTTTGTTGGATCCATAACTCTGCACGCCAGTCCTGCCGTATGAATGGTCCGTAGCGCAGAGCTGAGCTGCACAATATATGCCCATATCAAAGACTCTGGCAGCAATCCAGCATGCTGCCGTGGTAGAGGTCCATCATGCTGACCTAGGAGCAAAACATCGTAAACATCAATAAAAGGTTACTGTACAAAAATAAAATGACAACATCTTGAATTACACAACTAACTCACACATTCATTTCATTTAACTCTTAATGGTCCATAAAAGACATCTATTGTGCTTTACCAGGTGGGTTTGGGGTGGATGCTCTTGGTTGGTTGGTTTAGGTTGTGGTTTTTTGCGAATGTTGACATTTTATGAGGCATTTTTATTTTCACTCTCATATTTGGGGAAACTAAGCTGATTTTTAAGTTTAGAATTAACAACCACTACACTAAGAGCACTGCTTAGAAACTGCTCAGAGTAGATGGCACATTAAAACATGCAGGTACTTCAGAAGTAAAAATGCCAGTACCCCGAAACAAAGCGCATGTACCGCAACCGGTGTAACAGATCCCGTTTTACATCCTTTATTGCAGGAAGGCCTCCGAATTAAACATTCCCTATCAGCTGATTAGAAAAGAATAACAAACTAGTTTCAAGTTACATGGGCAAATCAAACAGGAAGATTTGGTGCCTCAGCATCACTGAACACAAGTCCGCATCTGTTGTGTTGTGACGCAACTCCCTGACAATGTATCATGGCATGAACCCTACTCAGTGGGCCACATGAAAGCAACACATCACTCCCCTTCAAAATGGATTTGTAGTTCTCCTTTCAAAAGTAAAACTAAATCTTTGCAAACACACACAAATTCTACATTGCCAAAAGTTTGAGTAACAGTGATCCACAGGTGAAAAAATTAGTTAACATGTGTTTTTTTTAGTCTGATGTGTACAACTCAAAGAAGTTGCCACTGCTCACATTGCACAAAGTTGAAGTAGAAGAAAGTGCATCCAGAGTAAGACAGTATATCTTGATTTTACAAGCCAACGTAGGAATTTCAAGAGATTGCTTCAGTACTGATTTTGCTAATTTTGAGACCAGTAATATCATCAATTTTAAGTAAAATCATGTAAGCATCTAGTCTATTTGTAAACTGACTGCACTCTTCTTATACATTTGTTTCTTTCATTTAGGGGGGGTCCCCTTTTTCTACTGGACCATATTAATATCTGTGCATTTGGTCACAATCAATGTTTGTGTGCTTGCATGTGTACACACAAAATATATGCAGAGTGAAAAAAGGTAAAACACATTACTGAAAAATTATTACTTAAGAAATTTTACTGACTTCAGGGTGACAGCCCAGGAAAGTTCCCAGCTTCCATTTCTGAGCTTTTGTTTGTCTGGTTTTAGACTTTGGTTCACTTTTCAGGTGATCAAGACACTGACTCCTCTAA
>WEKX01014963.1:11873-28954 GCA_013390025.1 Pitta sordida
TAAACTATTAGTCATGACCTAACATGCATATACTCATAGAAGCTCAAAGGGTGATAAAGTCTACCTGAAGGGAGCCTACAAGAAACCTGGAGAGGGACTTTATACAAGAGCATGTAGTGACAGGACAAAGGAGGGATAATTTCAAACTGAAAGAGAGCAGTTTTAGATTAGAGATTAGGGAAAAAATCTTCCCTGTGATGGTGGTGAGGCACTGGAACAGGTTGCCTAGAGAAGTTGTGGATGTCCCATCATGGCGTATGTTCAAGGCCTGGTTGGATGGAGCTCTAAGCAACTTGGTCTAGTGAAAGGTGTCAATGCCCACAGCAGGAACTAGATGATCTTTAAGGTCCCTTCTAATCCAGGCCATTCTTTGGTTATTTTAATGGCTATCCAATGCACATTATAATATGCCAATAATGTATTTTGTCACGCATTCCTCTTGTGCAGCCCACACATCATCTTCCTGTCACAGAGTGTACTACCAGGAGGGAGCCACCTCTGTGGAACTCGTCTGTGCCATGAAATTGCTCATGCTTGGTTTGGACTGGCCATTGGTGCTCGTGATTGGACTGAAGAATGGATAAGTGAAGGGGTTGCAACTTTTTTAGAAGATATATTTTGGGCTAAGGCACAACAGGTAAAGCGATGATACATTTCTTCAAAATTGTTAATTAATGTGGAAATCAAAATTAAAGACATGGTGTGACTTAGATATAAATTAAAATTCCTGTGTTATGAGGAAAAGTATTTTAAAATAATGCTGGAATTTCCATGCTAACTTGACTAAAAAGAAAAATGATCCATATTGAACACAAATATTTACAGTGGTAGAGATCAGTGCAAATGAAAATAGAAATAGCTATTTGTTAATTAACTTTCCACAAATGTACTGCTCAGCTATTAAAAGACAGCTATGAAATAGTTACTCTGCATTCTTTCCACTTATATTTTCTTCCTGAAATTGTAACAATTAATAATCCTACTGTATATTGCAATATTGCAGATACATGAAGATGATTGTCTGGTTTTGTCCAATGTATGGATGAGAAGCGTACCTCAAATCAAAATGGAAGATGATTTTAAATAGGGCACTAGAACTTACACTTTTTTTTCTCTTATGCTGCCCAGCTAGAGTTACTCTCATGTCAGAGGCTTAGAAATCACTGCCTGCCTTAATGTGCAAAGTTGTATTTCAGCTTGTAAAGTGTTTTTCTGATTAATTCTTTCTTTTGTAGTACCTCTGCTATTTCAAGCATTTCATCTGCCAGTTATTTCTTCGTGTATCTTCGTCAGGCTGTATCCCTGAAGTCTGCAGAGCAGGCTGAACTGGCCACTGACATAATACACTCTTCTGAACCTCCATTTTATTAAGTATTGGGCATATTTTTAGCGCGAAACAAAACAATTCCTTGTTGCGTAACGTATTTCTGGAACAAGAAAGAAAGGAATGTTTTCCAAACATTTGGCTTTTCCCTTTTGATTCTAAAACTCATTTGTGCCCTTACACTGAGCTGCTGTGAGCTGTTTATATAAAGTCTTTGCTTGTGTGAGCCACCTGAAAGCATTTTTTAGCAGACACTTTCCTTGTAGCTGGATCAAAAGGAGTAAGCAACAAAACAGGGATGTAAGGGATACCTTTTAGACATTTTTTGAGTAGTTTTGAAGCTATGCAATCATACAACTTTAGGATTATGAGTATGTTCCATAGTGCCTATTTCTTAAGTATGAATCTGTTAATATGTATTACAAAACTGGGGAAAAAATACATCAGGAAGCTTTCACGAGTGTGGCAGAAGTAGTAGAAAAGAAGAATAAAGTCAGGACAAAATGCAGCTCTTTGCTTGCAAGCTGGGAAGAGTAAAGATGCAACAAACCTGCTATACCAGGTATCTATAATGTTTATATTCGGTTTATTTGTTGCCAGTCAGTAGCAGATAAATGTTCATCTCTCAGCTTGGTCAGACCTATTTAACCAACCCTTGATTTGCTGTGCACAGTGAGGCTTTTGTTTTTCTCCGTGCTGCTATTAACTCTCATAGCAGCAATTGTTTTTTAGCTTCTTGTTTTTCTTTTTTATCATGGATATTGGTACTGTTTTCTGCTTCTTCTAAACATTAAAGAGAAAAAAACCGAAGTTCTTGTTCTGAAAATGATTATTGTCTGTTGGGAACCAGCAATCAGTGATCTGTGGCTTTTTGTATACTAAGCAGCTGTCACATGATGAAGTAAAAGGGCAACAGGAACTGAAAGCTTTACTTCGGTGGCATCGCCTCAGAGATGAGGTGCAGAACTCTGAAGAAGAGCTGCAAGTTTTAAGGTAACAATATGAGAGCATCATCTTTGCTTTTGCATGTGGCCTTTCTCCTATTTTCCACATTTTCTCCCTTCAGAAGATATACATCCAAATCATCTGATTAAATCCACTGTACTTTCTTATTTCCTTCTAATGAAAAAATAAAAATAAAATAAAATGCAAATTAAATTGACTATGTTATTAATCTTGACTATAATGCGATAGTTTCTACTCCCTTTGTTTTAGAAAGCTTTCAGAAATCTTGGGATTTACTTTCATATCACAGAATCACAGAATCAGAAGGTTGGAAAAGACCATAGAGATCATCAAGTCCAACCTATCACCTCTTACCTAATCTAGCCAAACCTGTTACCTAACCTGTTGCCATCCTGCTACCAATATGAAGTGTCTCTAAGCAGTTTACAAGAGCCATTATCCTGGGGGGGAAAAGAAGTCACTTCCTGACAAGTTCACTATTGGAAGCTGTAACAGGTTCATTTTCTGTAGCTGAAGACAAGTACATGGTATCTAAATGCCAAGCTGAATGAAGCTTTAAAAAGCAAGGAAAAAGCATAATGGACTATATAAATATGCTGTCTCCTTAAAAATTACAGTAATAATGACATTTAAAATAGATGTTGGTCTTAGGTACTAGATGTTAAGCTCAAGGCTACTATTTAGGGAGCTAAACACATTCTTGCTTTGCTTGCGATTAATAGTCGGGGTGTTCTGATTGGTGTCTTGAGAATTTCACAGAATCACAGAATCACAGAATATTATGAGTTGGAAGGGACCCACAAGGATCATCTAGTCCAACTCACCATCTAACACCCGTACAGAGACCGAGAGCACATCCCAGAGCATAACACCAACCTAGATCCCTCACAGTCTAGCAGGCCACTCCGAGCCGGAAGGGGCCCAGCGTCATCCAGCCCTACACCCCCCAGCTAGACCATGTCACTAAGCTCCTCGTCCGGTCTTCTCTTAAACACCTCCAGGGATGGTGACTCCACCACCTCCCTGGGCAGCCCATTCCAATATGCAATTACTCTCTCTGTGAAAAACCGCTTCCTAACGTTAAGATTGAACCTCCCCTGGCGTAGCTTGAGGCCGTGCCCAGTTGTCCTAGTCTTTAATCTTGAGTCTCTGCCTAAGTCAAGATCCACTGAGTCTCCATTGCTTGTCTTCCCACAATCTTTGACAAAGAAAAACAAGTTTACTAATCCTAGTTCAAATTAGGCCAACACTGACTAAGCCATAGAAGTACAGGGATTTCAGGAGGTTACATAGCCCATTCTCATAGTCTGAAATACAGTACATGCACACACCATCCTAAGTGGGTTTTTACTAACATGTTCTTAGAAAACTCCAATAAAGAAGTTTTCATAAGAGAGCCAGGCTGTATTAGTGTCTCAAGAAGTTTAGTGTTAACAGTTAAAAATCACTTCCTAATGCAGAGTTGAAATAGCATTTATTTCAAACTATGTAGATTTCTTCTTTTGTTTTACCAAGTGGAAGTGAAGACTGAGTTGATGCTCGTCATTTATATCATCAATTTTTAAATGTTTTTGGAAGACTGTTGCCATTTCATTCATTCAAGGTGTTCCTTTCTTCTTGTGCTTGCCCAGTAGGACCTAAAAGCCTTTTATATTTGGGCACTAGAGACTTCATCAACATAGAAATTCCTCTCCACGGCCTTGTGTAATCCAGAAGCATATCACCAACTCTGTACCTGTAGCCTTTCATTGGTTAGGTTTACATTATGTTTATTGATGTCCTTGTGCTTTCCAGAATTGGTAGGTAAGAGAGAAAATTTCAGTCTTGGCCCTTGCAGGGGGTTTTAAGTCTGTACTGGGTCTTGGGCTGGTTCAAACTTGTGTTTTTAAATAGGATATTTAAAGTAAATGATAACTGTTTGTTACTTCTTGCCAGTCATATCAGGAAGGAAAAAAATCAGCCAACCCACTCTTCCCAAACACAAATTTATTCTTCAATTGCTTTTTTGTTTCCTGTTCGACAATCGTATGATTTTCTGTGCTTTCTCCTGACAGTTGGAAAAATCTGCTCCGAACGTGTTAGCTATTCCTATTAACTTTTGACTCAGCAAATGAATACCTGTTTAGACTAGGTGAAAGCCACTCAGCAAACTGATCACCAGATGTTTCTTATTATTGTGGATATCTGATATTATGTTATAGTAGCATGTCATAAGGTACCTGTGAAAAAAAAGGTCAGGTATGAAAGAAATGCGTAAGTATATTTTGAACAAGTAGCAGCTCTTAAAGGCAGCACCAGCAAATCACAGAATCACAGAATATTCTGAGTTGGAAGGGACCCACAAGGATCATCGAGTCCAACTCAAACAGCACCACTGCCTTCCTGGCGGGAATCAAACCCCGGTCTCTTCATATTGAAGAAGGAACTTGTGGCACTGTAGCGCTCATGGAGGATAAGACTTCCGACAGGATCAGGTGTATTTTCTCTGAGAGTTTGAAGCAAATCTGCAGGGATAAAAGCACCTGTGAAATCTATCTTGTCACTCATTCTGCTGGCAAGCATCAACACCAGCATTCTCATCCAGTCTTTCACATTAGGAAAGCAAAAAAGACTCAAGAAGTCTCATTCTGTTCTGTGGAATAAAGTTGGTACTGGCACTTGCTTCATGTCCTGGCCCTTATGACGGAACTTCAACTTGTGATTATTTATTAAAGAAAGCTAATGTTGATATCTAACTCTAAATCAGTTTCTGAGTTCCACTTGTGTTAAGTCCACTTCTGTCCTGCAATGCTGTCTGACTGCTCTGTAGGTGTTTAAAGAGTTTTATTCTATCATGTCATAGGAAATGTGCCTTACAGGTGGTCTTTCATAGTCTCTGCATAGGTTTTCATGACAAACTGGTGCATCAGAATGTTTAATTAACAACGACATCTAGGTGAATTGTACTTTTACTTTGCACAATATATGTACTCCTCTGCCCAGCAAACAAAAAGCAGTATCTTCTACGTACTTCCTTCAGAGATTTGCCAGTGTCTAAAATGTGCCAGATAGCAACTTGGATACTTAGAAACAGCTTGCCTTTAGCATTGTGCCTAGCTTTATCTTCTAGGTTAGATGCCAGCTCCTGTAGATCAGTGTAAAAAGCTTTCAGTTTCTATTCCTTCAATGTCTTGCAAATACAGTGAGCATTGTTTTAAAATAGTATGCTGAAGTACTGACAGCAGACAACAGGATAATTTTCTGAATAGTTACACTTTTTTACAGACATTATCAAAAGTGAATGTACAGGCTTTGCAGAAGGATATAGATATGTTTTCTGGAAAGAATTCTTCAGTACCGTCCTCCGGATGCAATACTTATTTCTAGTCACCTCCTAGGACCTACACAGGCATGAAGTCAGAAGAGGAATGAAGTATGGTTGCCTAAATTAGATTAATTGTCATTATAGGAGATATTTCAGTTAATGCAGATTCTGTAACTTGTGCTCCAACTGCATTTTTCAAAGTCAATAGACTGGGGTCTTTATTATGAGGGAAATGAAGCAGTTAGTTTTGGGTTTATATATACGCAGAGAAGAATGGAAAGCCATGTATGGAATGCCAGCAGGTCTTCGTTCTGGGAAACTGGTCCAGAAGGAAAAGAGATGGATTTCTGCTCTCCTACAGTGGGTCTGCAATCTAAAAGATTTGGATTTACCATAGAATAAGATATCAGTTATTGATCTCCTTCTTTCAATGCTGAGGGAAGATCTTGCTGGAAAGATACTTATGAACTATAGCATGGAAGCAGACTATGTTAGGAATGCAGTGTAAAATTGCATCTGCCTTTTTTTTCAGTTTTATTTTGAACAGTTATATTTTATTGAGCTGAGGAAAATAACTCCAACCATGAATGATATGGAGGGTATGTTTTATTCAGCACTGGGAGCATGGGGGATAATCCACCAAAGACATGCTCCCTGAACAAAGGAGAAGGGGGTGTATTTATACAGTTGGTTTTGCACGCCTACTTCGAACTTTCCAGAACCTTCCTGAGTGCACTCAGCATCATGTCCTTGCCCATCTATACATATTCATAGACCATCTGCATATCCCCTCCCATGTTCCGGGACTTTCCTTAGCAAGCCCATCCTCAAACAAATGATGTCAACCTTGTCACACTTAACTCCCTATGTAACACAAAAGTCATTGCGTCTACCCATAACACATTAAACGCCAATCCTGCTCTCAAGTTCCCCCCTTTTCTTGTAACACATGAATTCTTTTATGTGGGGGTTTTAATAACTGGAACGTAGTCAAGGTAGGGTAACCTATGATCTTCAAGCTATATTGAACCGAGAACAAATATATTGTAAGATACAAGGTCCAAACATCAACACCATAACAACAAGTAATATGGGGCCCACAGCTGCAGATAGTAGTGAGCCAAGGAGAGCTGCTGAACCAAGACTGAAACCAATTCTGATTTTCAATGTTTGTTGCATACTTTTCCTTAAGATTTGTGGACTATGGCTAATGTCTCTCTTACTACCCCAGAGTTACTGGCATGGAAACAACATGCCTCTCCTAAACCCACCCATAATCCTTCTTGTTTTAAAACAGTAAGTCCAGACCCCTTCAGTTTTGTAGCGCTACCTCTGCCAGAAAATTCACCCGCCTCTCCAATCGTCCTACTGCCTCCCCTAGGAACCTCATGTATTGGGTCCTCCAGGGCACTTTTGAGATACAGTGAATCCCCACTGCACTGCGACCTCTCCATTATGACCCCGTCTATTTGCGAGGAGAATTTCTTGCAATTTTGCTTCAGCCATCTGAGGTTCCCAGGCCAATGTATGTGAAGTGCCTCTGCTCTGCCGAGGAGCGGTGCTGCAGTGCCTGTGGGGTGGGACTCACCCCGCCCTGCGGGGAGGGGGCTTGCAATGGTGGCATCGTGCCCCTGTCCCTGACCCGGGAAACTGCCCCATGAAATTGAAGCAAGCGAGGTGGGGCAAGCGCTGTGTGCTGGGAGGGGGCAGCTGTCGTGGCGCCAGGAGGAGGCTTCTGTTCCCCTGCCCTCTGGGACCATACGGGCAGCACTGCCTCTCTCAGGACCAGTGGATGTTAAAAGCAAGGAAACTCCAATACCGACCCTCCCCTTCCACCCCCCTCTGCCATAAGCGGCATGGGGTGTCACAGTGTTGCAAGTTAGTTAAGGTTTCCCAGGCTCCAGGAATGCTGAGGAGATCCCCTTCCCCACCACGGAGGAATGGCGAGCATGCATGGTGGCAGCAACCAGCTTTCCAAGCCCTCTCTGACTTGGGAGCCAACCCCCCCGAGAAGCTGCGGGCCCCTCCGGGCTGCTGCAACCACGCGCCCAGGCCCCACGCCGCTGCTTCCCTGCCGGCCCTGGTGCTCGTGCCTGGGTGTCCTGGTGTGGCATGCACGAATACACTTACACCAGACCCCCAAGTGTGGTATTTAAATTGACAATGCTTATCATACATTGCAATATTAGATACTTTATTAAATTTTAATAATTTGTCCCTAGTCCCAGAGTTTTTATTTCCCATTAATCAGTTTCTTTAACCGTTTTTCTGCGAAGTGTAACCTTGAAAGGATCCACTTCTGGTGTTGACATCCACTTTTTAGTTCAAATACTGGATTTTCAGTCCAGGTCACATGGGTCTTTTCTCATCCTCAGGCCCAGGTCTAGCCTTGTTGATTAATGCTCCTTAAAAGAATCTTGAAAAAAAATTAAGTGGCATCATTTCATCAAATTATCATAGCTTAGGCTCTATGGGAAAGGACGCACAACCTAAAATAGGTGCAGTGTTCACACTATTAGGCTTGTGTAGCAGTACATAAATGTAGTTGTTTTTAAATTCTTAGAGACTCTCTTCCCCTTCTCAAACACTTTTGTCTCAAATGCTTGAGGTCCATAATCCATCCAACATCTAGCGTAACCTCTTTCTTCTTCATAAAAGGTTGTTTGTTCCCCACATATACATATAGAGCCTGACAAATCTCATCCTCAAATGACCCATACTAGGGCTAGAACAAACTGTTCCTAAGTATTGGCTCTTTAGTCCACTCATACATACAATAATCTACAGTGAATCCCCACTGCATCACNCTGTGGGCCTCTCTGGGCCACCGCAACTGTGTGCTCACAGTGCCAACCCCCGCGCCGCTTCCCCCTCCCCCTGGGATGTTTTCGCAACAAAAGAAGAAAGCAAGAGAGCCCTTCAGCACTATGCCTGCGAAGGCACTTCTTCTAAGTGAATTAAAAATTGGCTTATAGCTTCTCTTTAGTTTCACTCTGTGCTCTTAAGAGTCTAGAAGTCCTCCACACTTTTCTGCTATAGCTTTGTGGCATACAGATGCTGTATTACATTTTAAAATCAGGCAGTAAGGAAGTAGGTTTGTTCTATACATTATTGTCGGTAAACCTCAAACCTGTGTGTGAAAGCTTCTTTTTTGAGAACTTTCAGCTACATTTCTTCCAACCCCAACTGGCAAAATGAAAAACAGAGCACGTCCTTCATAAATGTATTGCATGCAGATGAAAGAGGTTATTCTTGCAAGTATAGTCATGTAAGCTGTTAAGATATATGAAGAGAAATCTCTAGTTGAACATAATGACTTCTCTATTGTGCCCTTCCCCTTCCTCTCCTCTGTCTTGTTTGTTTGTTTATTTCTCTTTGTTTGTAACCTGTCTACTCTGGAGAATGACTTGCAACCAGATGTCATGCTGGCTATGAAAAGAGTACACAAGCCTAGTGATGTATTTCATTTAGTAGTAGGAAGTTCATTTATTTGACTATGTAAATCAAGTTACATACACAGAGTAAAGAGAAGACTGAACTTGTCACAGGTGGTAAATTTACTATGCCATTCATGATGCTTTCAACTATTATAAAGTGTAATGTATGAGTTATTTCTTTACTTACTTACCCAAAACTTAGTGTGTTTCCATTTTAGGCCCAAAAAGGAGAGCACAGGAGAAGCGAGTGAGTCTGGAGCATCTGTTGTCAAATATGGTCTTAAAGCAGAAAAAGTCTTCATGCAGGTTCATTATTTGAAGGTGAGTGTTGTCAGCTGATTTTTACTGAAGTTGCTTTTTGAATGCAATAAGGACTTCTGTCTTCTAGACATCAGCATATTCATACCTTCCTATTTGTTTCTGCTTTAATTTCTTGCAGGGTTTTTTTCTTTTGCGGTTTCTGGCAAGGACAATAGGAGAGGCCTCATGCCTTTCATCTTTACGAAAATTTGTCCATAAGTTCCATGGGCAGCTCATCCTTTCTCAGGTACTGTGCTTGGTGTTGTGCCTCACCTTTTTTAAAAGCAAATTACTCACATTGACTATCTAAATCTTCATTTCTGGTTGTCATGTAAGGAGAGAGGCAATTCCCACCTGCTAGGGAGCAGAACATTTTTTCTCACAGTGATACATAAATCAGACACCCTGCTAGTATCTGATAATATAAACAATCAGTGACTTTTTTTTAACTTCATACATTGAAAAGTCAATGTTCATAAATACTGATGTTCTTAAAGATAGGGTCATTTACCGTTCTGGAATTGTCTCCTGTAATCTTTAAACTCCTGGATTTTAGTTGTGATCAGTGAGTCTTTTCTCTAATTACTCTCTGTTTCGGAAAGAGAAAAAATTATATTTCTGACTTTATTTTCTTCCTCTCTGCATACTGTTTCATTCCATGCTTGTAATTTCAGTGTCTGTCTTATATGGGGTTACAGTCATTCCCCATCTCTGCATACTGTTTCATTCCATGCTTGTAATTTCAGTGTCTGTATTATATGGGGTTACAGTCATCCCCCAACTTTCACGGCGCCTCAGATCTCCCTCCCCTGTGTGAAGCCCATGATCCGTGAAGGTAACGAGCGTATAAAATCCACTTTAGTACAGTGTTAAGTGTCCCCACCTGGCATGTGGGAGACCCGGGTTTGATTCCCGCCAGGGAGACAGTGTTAAGAGTTGGACTTGATGATCCTTGTGGGTCCCTTCCAACTCAGAATATTCTGTGATTCTGTGATCCTTGTGGGTCCCTTCCAACTCAGAATATTCTGTGAATACACAATTAAGCCCTGCCTCTTGTCCTGCCCCCTCAGCTCCGGAGCGACTGTAGGGCATTCCCAGGACTGCCCCCAGTGATGCCCAGTGATGTGCCAGGAGAGTGAAGGGGTTGTATTCTGACCCCTCCCCGTGGCATTCCCTGCAGCCCTCTGGGTGGCTCCCCGTGCAGGTCCCACCGGGCCCAGGCTCTCCCTGCCTGCAGATATAGGGCCAGGGCTCAGGGGGACAGCGCTGTTTTCACTCGGTGCTGTGTGAAACCTCAGGCTGAGCTCTACCCTTGGCTGTCCCAGTCCCTCCTGGACCTCGCTGACTGTGGATGAGCCCCATTGGACCCTGCACCTTTGGCCAGGCAGAGTGTGCAGGGCGAGGTGGGATTTGGAGTCCAGGGGGTACTGGAGCTCCCCGCCACTGCTGGAGTTGCTCCTTCTACCAGGGGTGCTGTGGTTCCACCTCCCACCATCTCCCAAATGGCCGCCAAGGGTCCCCTGCACCACTGGGAGCCAGCACTGCAGCCTCTCCACAGAGCTTTGCTGGGCAGGCCACAGTTTGCTGGAGCTGCTCAGGAGCTCATGAGCTGGAGATTCCAACAGTGCCTGACTGTTCAGGCACCACAGAGATGTCATCTCCTGCCTCTGTCTGCTTAAAGATACCCAGTAATTCCCCAGAGAGGAGGCACTGACAGAGTTCCCCAAATCCCAATCCCATCTGTACCTCAAACACACACAGCAGCACCTGGGCAAGGAGAAAGCTGAGGAGTGGCACTAGTTAAATGATGAGGTGACTGTGCCACCAGATCACCAAGAGAGTCTAGTCCCACCCAGTCCTTTCCTAAACCTTCCTCCAGAGCAGCTAGAGTTTCCCTAGGCAGGGTTGGGGTGAATTTCTGCCTGACTCAGCCCCACTGCGCTCAGGCTGTTGCTGCCATGCCATATTAGCCCAGTACAGTCTCGCGAGGCAGCTCAGCTATCCCACGCCAGGAAAGCAGCTCACACCAGTCCTCTCATCTTGGGGGCCCTCACTATCAGGCTCAGGGTCACCTTCTTTGAGGAGGCACTGCTGGATGAGACACTGTAAGATACAGGAGAAGAGATTGCAGCTCTGCTGCTGTTCAAGACTCAGCCAGGATCAGAAATGGCTTGCAGAGCTTTAGAGGGAATTGGGTACATTTGAGAAGTCAGTGCAGCTCCATCCCCAGGTCTATTGCTTGTTCCATTTTCAGTTTAGAAAAATTTCTCTTCCCCTCAACGCACACAGGCAGACACACATGCACTCTCTCAGAAGAGCTTTATGCCATAAAGTCCTCTACCTGCATTGTTTTGAACTCCTGACTTTAAGACAATTACTCAGAGACAGAGGGAGGCAGCGGCACTGGAGACACCCCAGAACCCCAGCCCTGCCTCACCCTGCACCCACTGTCTGTGATTGACCACGAAGGAGCCCCACAGCCTGTAAATGGCTGCGGCAGCTGCCGCTCACACCCACGCCAGGAGCAGTAGGGCCCGGGCTGCCAAGGGGCTGTGCCTCACTGGGGCAGTGCTGCCCACTCCACGCCGGAGGGTCGCTCAGCCGCCCTGTGCTGGCTGAGGAAGCCATGTCTTGGGCACAGAGTGGGTTCTGGGGGAGAAGCAGGGCGAGGGGGCAGCTCTGCCATTGCCTCCCCCTGAGCCGCTGGCGTGGAAAAGGGCAATGCAGTGGCGGGCAGCCGGGATGAGTGCGAGCCGCCTCCCCTGCCCACCCAACCAAGCTCTGGGGAGGGGTTGTGGGGCTGGCTCCCAGCGGTGCAGGAGACCCTCGGTGGTCATTTGGGAGATGTTGGGAGGTGGGACCACAGCATCTCTGGCAGAGGGAGCAACGCCGGCAGCATGGGCAGGGCTCTGGGACCTGCTGGACCACCAGCCCCACCTTGTCCTGCACACCCCGACTGGCTGGAGGCGCGGGGTCCAACGGGGCTCGTCTGCAGCCTGTGGGGTTCAGGAGGGACCGGGGCAGCCAAGGTTCCACACGGCGTGAGGTTTCACACAGCACCAAGTTAAAACAGTGCTGTCCCATTGTCGTGGTTTGACCCTGGCTGGATGCCAGAGGCCCACCCCAACTTCTCCTGAAGGAGAAAACTAAAAAAAAACAAACTGGAAAATAAAACTGGAAAATAAAATAAAACTGGTCACAGGCAAAAGAAGCAAGGCAAAACTATAAATAAAGAACATAAAGGGTTTATTTTCTAACTAACAAGCTCAGAACTGCAAGGGAAGCATCATTTAGAAGGCAACCTTTCTCCCCCCACCCCTCCTTCTCTTACAATAGATGTAATATNCCTTTATCTCTACTCTGTAACCTTGAAGGCCCTGGCAGCACGGAGAGAGCCTAGGCCAGAACTGAGCTGTTAACCCCCTCGCTACCAGAGCAGCAGAAAACCCCCTAAACCATAACACCCATGGAGCCCTGGCCCTGCTGCTGTGAGTGAAGAGAGCCCGGTCCTGGTGGGACCTGCGCTGGAAGCCACCCAGCAGGCCACAGGGAACACCATGGGAAGGGGTCAGAAGAGATCCCCTTAGCTTTTCTGATGTGTCACAGGCCACAGAGCAATCATGGAGCTGAGCTGGGCAGGGCGATGGGTGGGGCTTAATTGCATATTTATGATCTTATTTACATAGTAACACTTCGCAGCTTGCACTGTGCCTTCACAGAAGGGCATTATTGTGGGGAAAAAAACAGCAAAGAATTGAACCTGTAATGAGCAAAATGGCGGAGTGGCAGGGTTTCACTCTATAAGTTGAAATTTACCACCCCTTAGGTCTTTCTGGAAAAATGGTGTAACTATTTGCTCTCGTTTTGTTTTGATTTAGGAAATGACATAGCTGTGTGAACCAAAAGTTCTAGGAATCTTGTTATTGGTGATGAATCCAGCTTGTAATATGGCATTGCAATTTGTTCTTTCAGTAATGTTGTGAAAATAACCATCCATAGGGGTGTCTGTGAACTAGGTCACAGGTTATGGTTATGGTTAAAAACAAGACTAGAACAAAACCTGTGACACAACAAATACTATTTGGCTGTGGCAGAAAAACAATGTGGTGAGAGGCAAGGCAAGAGAAAAGAGAAGATGTATGAGTGAATCTTTAAAACCAGTTTCTTTGCTGTTCTGTCTTTTCTGGCGTTATCACAGTATCACAGTGTTGATAAGGTTGGAAAAGACCTTGAAGGTCATCAAGTCCAACCTATAATCCAACTAAAACGTAACAGCTTATAGCTGAAGTCTACTAGTCACAGTCCTGTGGATTCTTTTGTACATCAAGTCACCCAGAAGTTGGGTGTAGAAGCTCTAACATGGCAGCTCTACCCTGTGGAGGAATGTTTGGAGTATTAAGGAAGTTAACACTAATGCAGCTGTTTCTTGAGCCACGTCATTGAGACCCTGAGCATAGTGTGAGACTTGGCATAGTGTGGAAGATGCCAGTGACTGTATGTATCTTGTCTACATTATGGTGTCCAAAGTCATAAAAATGATCCTACTCTATTACACCGATGGAAGAATTTTCTTAAATCACAGAAATCATAAAACTACTAACAACAAAAGCAGCCCAGTGTTTTAATCTGGTGATAAGAAAGGTGTTCACATTTTGGTGAGAAAAAGCTTGTGGCTCTGTAACGAGTTTTACCCTGGCTGGATGCCAGGGGCCCAAATGGTCGCTCAGTCCCGATAATAAGATGATATACAAAGGGTGGTTTGGAATAAGGCAGTTTAATATAGCATAAATGAAGCAAAGCAAAAGCCCACGCAGAAGCAAAGCAAAAGAAACTAATCTCTACTTCCCCATCTGCAGAAGTATCCACATCCAGGGAAGCAGGGCCTACGCGTCCTGGGAAGAATGTCCCCCTCCCTTGCTCCCTTCCTCCGCTTTTATATCTGAACTGACGTCATATGGTATGGAATATCCCTTTGGTCAGTCTGGGTCAGCTGGCCTGCTCGTGTGCCCTCCCAGAATCTCATCCTCAGTTAGGGGGAAGGGGCAGTGTGCCCGGCTGTAGTCAAAACACTTGTGTGTTATCAACACCCTTCCAAGGCACAGCATTGCAAGGACTGCTGTGGGCTCAGACAGACCCAATACAGGCTCCCAGTTGATGAGTTCTGCAAATAGACTATTTGAATGCTGCAAAATGTCTCAGCAGATTATATTACTAATCATGATAGCTAGATAGCATTGCAATTGAAGTACTATTTCACTAGAGACTTCTCCCTTTGTCTAGCACACTGCTGTGAAAAGTCAATTTGTAGCTTACTCCAGTCTCCTAAGATGAAACAGTATGCCCCCAGAAACATCAATTTTAATTATTGCATAAAAACTGATCACTGTTTTTATTTATCAAAGCAAAAGGAAGTTAAGCTTTTGTTTCTTGGGTTATTTTTTATTTTAATAGGTGCAATATGTCATTATCTATGTGCTGAATGTACCTTAAAAAGAGGATACTCTCCTTTGTTTGAAGATACTTGTTATGGTAGAGAAACAATGTTGTACACTATAACTTCTGTTGTTTGGTTTTGTGCTCTTCCTTTGTCTTACAGCAGCCTAAATCCAGCTCCTACTAAAGGTCTTTGGAAAAGAAATTTCACATCATCCTATTTTTTGGTCACTGTGTTAAAAATGCAAAGGGGATAGGCCTATATCCAATTTAAATACTGTAACAGGTTTTACCCTGGCCGGATGCCAGGTTGCTCAGTCCCAAATAATAAGACCATTTACCAAGGGTGGGTTGGAATAAGGCAGTTTAATATAAGCAAAAATAAAGCAAAGCAAAAGCATGCGCAGAAGCAAAGCAAAAGAACTAATCTTTGCTTCCTGTCAGCAGAGCTGTCCACATCCAGGAAGTAAGGCTCCTACATGTATTAGAAAGCAGTCATCAAGAACAGTGAATGCCCCCCCTGCCCTTGCTCCCTTCCTCAGCTTTTTTATCTGAGCTGACGTCATATGGTATGGAATATCCCTTTGGTCAGTCTGGGTCAGCTGGCCTGCTCATATCCCCTCCCAGAATCTTGTCCGCAATTGAGGGGATGGGACAGTGTGCCCGGCTGTAGTCAAAACACTTGTGTGTTATCAACACCCTTCTAAAGCACAGCATTGTGAGGACTGCTATGGGCTCAGACAGACCCAATACAAATGCATTTACTCTCTTTGCAAGAAATTCTAAAGATTGTGTTTACATTGGTGTCTGATATTGGTAGATAAGGAATCACAGTAAAACCAAATCCAAAACCAGAAGCAGTGATCTGAAGCTAGTACAGAGTTTCTTATTCAGGTTCCTTCTTGAACAAACATGATGTCAATGTTTAAATGGGAAAATATTTAAAATACATAGAGGTGAAAATGGTAAGTCTAAATACCATAATGCTGTACCTTCACCTTTTCCAAAATAATTAGGAAAGTTCCTGGCTTTAGGAATTGTGGGGATGAGGAAAAACATTGAAGAATTGCCCATGTTATGAATACTAGTCTTGTTTTCAGTGGTGTTTGTAGGAATTTTCCCATATGGGAGCTACAGGTGCCAGGAAATTACTTCAGTGTGAAATGTTAATCAGTTTGCCTTTTCCGCTCATTTTGATTGCATGCTCAGTATGTTTTTAATAGTAATTTTTCTTTATTTTATTTGAGTTGGCAGTAGATGGGTAAACCAAGTCTGTAATCTTTGAGAAGGATTTTTATTTTAATCTTCCATCTTTATTTCTATGACAGAATTGCTTAATTGCTTTGAATGAACTTCTAAAGTAGTAACTAGACTGTTTTGTTGATATTCCTAACACAGTTAAAACTGGTGTTCAGTTTCGTATTGAAATAAGAATACCTTGAAAATTGAATTGTTTGCAGACTTTAATTTTCATGTAGTTCTGTCTGTTACAATGGGAAACAAATGCGTCTGACTGAAGCTATTGAATGGTGTCCCTGAGGCTTAAACTGTAGAGCTGTTTGGCTAATGATTGCTGCCTGATAGTAGAACATATAGCTGTGGAGTCTTGCTTACTCTTGATAAAATTATCGTCTTTGGAAATGCATTCTGGGCTTGTCATCAAAACACCTACAGCAGGACTTAAAAATGGTGTTGATTTTATTAAATAAAAGCCAGGAAAAAATGGGGAAAGAATTCCAGATAAACAAGATTCTAGGAAGGGTGCTCATTATTTATTTTTTCACCTAGAAGGAATAAATTAACATTTACCATTTAGTTATGCATTTACAATTATGTATTTCGTAAGGATAGTTTGAGTTAATAATTTCTGGAAGGAGTTGGATGTAAGGGCAGTCTGAGTTTATTTGTTGCAAAATGAATGTCTATTTAGATGTACAGTCATACCTCGCTGCATTACGACCCTCCATTGCGACCTCACTGGTTTGTGAAAAATTTTCCCTGTGAATCTGCCTCAGTGATTCACGAAGCTTCCCGGCTGACAGATGCGCAGTGCCTCTGCTTTGCTGAGGGGTGGTGCTGGCGCTTCCTGTGGGGTGGGACTGGCCCGGCCCTGTGGGGAGGGCGCGGAATGCCTCTTGCTTCTGTGGCATTTATGGTCTCATGGCACCATGCCCCGGTTCCTGCCCTACTCCTGTGTGTCTCCATGCCCGGTCCCTACAGTGGAAGGCTCATGCAATGGTATGCCCTGGGTGGCTGCTGAGACCCAGCGTAGCACTGCCACGTGTCATGCTGTCCCCTGTTACTCTAAGCCGAGCCA
>WEKX01014965.1:7900-25793 GCA_013390025.1 Pitta sordida
GAGGAGCTTAGTGACATGGTCTAGCTGGGGGGTGTAGGGCTGGATGATCCTGGGTTCCTTCTGGCTCGGAGTGGCCTGCTAGACTGTGAGGGAACTAGGTTTGTGTTACCGCTCTGGAATATGCTTTCGGTCTCTGTACGGGTGTTAGATGGTGAGTTGGACTAGATGATCCTTGTGGGTCCCTTCCAACTCATAATATTCTGTGATTCTGTGATTCTGTGAAATATTTTAATCCAAAGTGAATACCTGGAAATGTAAGGAAGTTTGACATTCATTTGCTATACATAAATTTTGGAAGTCAGATATTTCATATTTTTCTACAAAATTTTTTTCTTTGAAATCAGGATATGAATTCCTTTTAGTTCACTAGAATAAGAACTATATTATTCTGGTTAAGCAAATGACAGTGTTCATAGGATTGGACGATGTCTCAGAGGATCATTAAGCATTGAGAACCCTTCTGGGAAGGTGTTAGAATGAATCAGCTTCCTCTGGCATGCAGATATGCTAGATCATAGAAAATTGAAATTGTTTCATATGTGATACTCCACGGTGAGCACAATCCCATTGACTGTGGCGATTTCTGTGCAGATTGGAGATTCATAAATTGTAACACCTATAATACTTGTGCCCCTTCAGGTATTTCCTCTGGTAAATTTGAAAAAACTCTGTAGTTCTTCTGTGCTGTCAACTGACTGTAATCTTCTGCACAATTTAACAACTTTCCATAAATGCAGGAAAGGTTTGAATTTTCTTTGATTGGGAAATGGTTTGTAATTTCCTTCCTCCATACTCTAATATTATTTGCCTCAAAGGAGAGAGGCATAATCACAGAATCACAGAATATTCTGAGCTGGAAGGGACCCATAAGGATCATCAAGTCCAACTCTTAAACAACACCACTGCCTTCTGGGCGGGGAATTTAATCCTGGTCTCCCACGTGAGAGGCAGGGACTCTCACCACTCTAGTAAAGTGGTTTTCTGCCAACGTCATACAGTGATCCCCTGTTACTTGCGGGCTGTTGGGTCTGGTCCTCCTCACGCGAGTTGTGGGATCCACGAAGATAGAGGACCCACTACATAGTCAAGTATGCCACGCCTGCAGCTACGCCCCCTCCCCTAATAAGGCCTGGAAGACGGTCCTGAGAGCGGGGCTTGTTTCAGATGTTTGGCTGTGCTCCACCAGGGCAGGGGCAAGCGCCAGGGCAGGGGGCGAGTGGGGAGTCCCAGTGCCGTGGGAGCCATGAGTCCCGGTACCACGGGAGCGGGGTGTCCCAGCGCCGTGCGAACGGCAGGGTTGGGGGCCAAGAAGACTGGGGTTGCGGTAGGTTCTGTGTACGCACCAGGTCCCACAGCTCGCTGGAAAATCAACAGCAAATATGGGATCTTGCAAATTATGGACTGCAACTATGCGGAGGATCCCTGTATAAGACAAAACCATGACTGCAAGAGTATTGAACTTTAAAATTCAACAATTAAGAATAAATTGTGTTCCTGGAATAGTACTTAACTATTAAAATTTATAGTTGAAAAAAATTAAAGGACCAGAACAATTTAAATGAATGAGAAATAAATTTCTGGTGCGAACCTGAAAATGTGTCCATTCATTGGTATGTATTACTAAATATACCAAAGCATCTTAAATGCTTTAGAAGAAAATATACTAATATAGAAGTATGGCTTCATACAAAAAACTTTGAAAGCTCAGGAGCTCAAGTCTACAACACATATTATTTAGGTTCCTGGATCATGGAGTGGAATCATGAACCTGTTATTAACATGGTTATTTCTAAAAGCATAGTATGACATGACTGCCAGAACCTTTGTTCCTTAACACTTTGAATACCAGGTAGTCACACACCCAGAATAATTATTCACTGCTCATGAACATTACTCATGGCACTTTGGTTTGGGTCTTTGGTTGAGCCTGAACATCCTTCAGTGGTCAGTTTGCTGGTCTGATAAAAAGCAGTGACAACTAGACAGTAGTTGTAGTCCTAAGACTGTCATCACAGGTAAATGTACTCTAAAGAGTCATGTCCTATGACAAAAAAATATGAAGCAATGACTCAACAAATGTTTTCTGTCCCTAATTTCTTATATGCATAGAAAGTAGTATATTAAAAGAATTGTGTAGCTGTGACAAATCATTGAGGAAAAAAAATGTGAAGGCATAGCTCCATAAATATTCTTCTTCCCTTGTGGATCTTCTGAAATGATAAAAAACCTTGATACATATGTATGCACACATATATGCAGTTCTTCTCCCCATCCCTCAGCACCTGATTTCCATAAAAGTGCAATGAGACTGAATTTTTCTGTGAGCAATTCATCTGATAGACATCTGAAATTCTGGGGATTTTAATCTGTTAGAAATACAATTCCGAACCTGGCTTAGAAAGTAAAGTGGTGAGTAGACTTTTTTAAGTGTACTTTGTAAACACTGTTAATGTAGAAATGGCCTAGAAGGTTATTTTTAATGATTAGCTATTGAGTACAACAAGTTTTACTTATCTCCTGAAGGTAGTACGCACACAGTAACTCCACTTTTTTTAATAAATCCAAATTATAATTTTATAATTATTCACATTAATATCAAATCTTGACATGGAGTAATTTTTCTGTCTTGTTTATTAAATTTCAAGGCTATTTTTTCCCTTCCTCAAACCTCAAGTACTATTCAAACTGACATTTACTTTCTTTTAGTGTTTTACCTGTAGCAAAAATGTATAGTATTCCCCTGGCCTTGGCACTTTAATTGCCATAAATACCTTTTCTTAGTCTTTGTTGTTGTAGTTTTATTTCCCCTAAATACGAAAGTTTATCAGGAGAAGTGAATATAACTTTTTCAGTATGCTGTTAAGATATCTGATTAGTATAACTCACAATAGCTGTAAACATTAAGAAAGTTTAATTCTTAAGGTAATTTCCAATGTTGTGCGATGTGCACAACACAATAAATTATGATTTTTTTATACTGTTATTCGTATATTTTTCAAGTCAATCTTTTCATATTTTTTAGAAATTTGGTATTCAGTTGGAAAAGATTACCCCATTCTACCAAAACTGCTCTAAGCATAGAAGCATGACTAAATTTTGTAATTCAATGCTCTGTCAAAAATGTTAGATATGTAGATGTTTTCCTTGTTAATATAAAGAGCGACAATATTGAACTAAGAATATTTATATCGCATAATTTTTTTCACATGGTATTCTTCTGTCCAACTTAAATCTCACTTTATTTTCACTTTTTAGTGAGTAAAATAGGAAGTACTCTGTGAAAAAGATAGGAGTACACTGTTGAAAGAATAACAGAGAGAGAAAATATTGCTACAATTAATTTCTAGTAAGTAATGTTTTTCTTGTTGTTAAGGGGTAGGATACCATCCATAATAAGTCTTTAATGTCTAAATTTGACAAAGAATTCCTAACTGGAAAAGTGCAGCCAACAATTGTCTTCTGACTCCCCCTCATAATAAGCTAGTCTTCTTCACTGAAGAAATACAGCACCACACAACTATTTAAAAATGCTTTATTGAACTCTACATTTCTGATCCTTCCTCCTAAAAAGTACATCTATTTTAATTGTTCATTTTTATTTAACTATTGCTTCTTAAAAGTAATATTCGCATAAACTTATATATAAAAATACAAATACTTGTGTGTACACAATATGGATGATACTAGGAGCTAAACATTGGCGCTACTTCTCATTTATCTTCATGCCTTACCATTGTACTATGAAGCTAGATATCCATTGACTGAAAGCATCTTATATTATTTTAAGTTACTAAGCATTGCATATTTTCTTCTATCAGCTGGTTTTCATATTTGAGCATATAGATTTCGGCATTATAATTTCCTAATCTATATACAGTAATCCCCGCATATTCGTGGCTCGCATATCCGAGTATTCAATTAATCGTGGTTGGATTTTCAGGGAGTTGTGAGACCATGCATGTATGCAGAATGTCCCAGACCCTGGATTTCATGGCTGGGAAGAACCATAGGGCACTTTCTCCACTTTAATGAGGTGCTACAGTGCAAGTCACACTCCCAGGACCACCACTCTAGACCTTATTAGTGTAGGGTGCATGGCTACAGGAGTGGAGTAGTTGAACATTCATGGGTTCGGTATCTTCACGGATTTCATAAGTCGCGGGACCTGCCCAGACCCAACTCCCATTGAATTCTGGGAGATCACTGTATTTATCTTTGTTGTTAATCCAGTTACTTTATGCTCTACAGTGAATCTTATAATCTAGACCATATGGACATTCATCTTCATGTACAACTTTTTGTCAGTCACACAACTTGTTATTTTCTCTCATGTAATACTGCTATTCCGTTTCATTCTATCAAATTTGTAGGAGTTGACAGATAGACAGGTTTTCTTATGTATTGTTCCTGTAGCTATCTTAACCTCTAGAAGGCTGGCATTGCTTTGTTTGTTTTGAAACATTGCCAACGATAGTCATTATATTTTTATTTTACAGAGGTAATATTTTATACTGTACCTTCTGCATTAAATGCCTGCATGTGTTGAAATTGAAAAGTTCTTTGTCTTAATCAGCAGTTAGTGTCTCTGCCAGCAGTGGGAAGTCTAGGTACCAGGAAAATAAAGAGATCAGTTAAGAAAATCAAAAATCAAAAACCAAACAACCTCTTAGGAGAGAAGAATGAGCTGGACACTACAAAAGAATACATAGTTGTTCATTATACAGCCACTGTACTGAATAATTTTTCTAATTACATGGCATAAAACATTGTTTGAAGGAAATACCTTCCAAAGTACCATTGCATAATTATGGTTAGATTCTAGGAAGTACTTAATTTTTGTGACACGTGAGGATTAACACCTTTGAAAATTATGTTTATCATTTACCACCACTGAGATGAAAAAGTAGTCTGCAGTGACCATGACACATTGCCATGTACATAAAATACTTCAAAACCACAAAAGATTATTTCCGGAATCTGTACACGTTGGGCGTAGTCTACAGGAAACCAAGATGATTATCCATGAGGAAACAGAGTTTATAAGTTTTTCTCTGGAAATGCACACATATGAAGTAGAAGTAAAGCACTTTTCATGTCTGAAACCAGTGCTTTGGACTATTTGTACCAAGGGTGGAGGTACTTATTGGTGCAATCACAAATAAAATGGCACATTTTCCCTTTTTTAAACTTTGACCTTTTCATTCCATATTAAGATTACTTTAGAAGATTCTGAGTTTTGTGTATATCCCTAGTTCGTTAATAATGATGAAGTTTGAGGCAAATAGGGGCTGACCCAAAGAAAAAACAACCCCCCCAAAAAACCCCTAAAAAGCCAAAAACAAAAAAACCACCACCCCTCCCCCTCACCAGGTTTGGAAAAAAACCAAAGTGTGAAAAGTATAAACTATTTAATTTAGTAAAGAGACAAGTTAAGATACAATAGTATTAAACAGCAAAACTTAGACATCCCATAAGTCCTATGATGTAAAGAGTCCTGTGATGTGAAAAGTCCTGAATATGAAGAGTCCTGCCAGTCTCGATGAAATTTCACCAGATAGTCCCAGAAGAAACTCCTCAGGTGTACAGAGAGTAGCTACAGCTCAGAGTCCTGATGCAGGCACTCCAGGGGAAAGAAAGAGATGAGCAGGAAGAACCCCTGGAGAGTAGGAGAAGGGAATTACAGACCCTCTCTCTCTCCTCTAGAGGTTAGAGGGAAGAAAGAAAAAAAATGTCCAGGGAAAACAAACAAAAAAAAAGAAAGAAAAAAATACCAAAAATACGGGGCACTCCCAAAGCTGGAACACACCCACCAGAGGAGCCCCTCTCCAGCCCCACGTAACTGCCGCTGTGTCTGAGAGTTCGAACCAGCTCTCTGCCCTGCCACTCTGTGTGTGCTACTGAATTTTTTTTTTCTTCAACAGCCGCTTCTCAGATTTTGGTTGGGGTTTTTTTATTCATTTTCCCTCTTCTGGATAGAGAGAAAGAAAATGACCTTGGCATTGATAAGGACCAGTATCCACAACAAAATTCCTCATAAACTGAAGCTAAAACACAAAGATATGGAATATATACACACAATTTAGTCACCCTAGGACAAATAATCACACTTTATTATTTTAATTTGAAAAGTAAAAAAAAAGTAAAAAAATCCACCTAACTTAGTAGAAAAACTATAGATACATTTTAATCAAAAGAGCACTTACTCACAAATACTAAGTAGCCATCACCAGCAGCTAGGATCGTCACCGAGCTGCGTGCACTGAGAGGGAACAACTTGGACATACAGGACTTTTGGATTGGGGATGTCCAAGGAGCCAAGACTGCGCACCTGTGGGTACTTAAAACATTAGCTCTCCTGGGAGCATGCTGAAACGAAGCATGGCAAACAGGAACAAGGCAAACGTCTATTCTTTTGGGACCTCTCCAGTAAGCCATGAGCTCTGACAGATTATTGAGAGAGGCTTAGCGAGTTCATGTCATCTCTCTCAACACTTTACGATGTAACCCAACAGGTCCCATAGACTTATGAGGATGTAAATGTACTAATATGTCCCTTACATCTTCCTCCTGTATAAAAAATGGGTTAAACCATTCCTTCTCTGTGTCGACCATATCAAGAGACCCTTCAAAGACCTTTCATTATGTAAGCAGTTGTCTTTACTCTTAGAGGTAAAAAGAACCTCAACTCCAAAATGGAGAGGGATTTAGGAGTAATGGTTGACAGGAAACTTAATATGAGCCAGCAGTGTGCCCAGGTGGTTAAGGTGGCCAATGGCATCCTGGCCTGTATTAGGAATAATGTTACCAGTAGGATTAGGGAAGTTATTCTTCCCTTATGCTTGGCACTGGTCAGACCACACCTGGAGTACTGTGTCCAGCTCTGGTCTCCCCAGTTTAAGAAAGATGTTGAACTGCTTGAGAGGATCTAGAGATGGGTGACAAGGACAGTGAAAGGACTATGAGGAGCAACTGTGGGAACTGGGACTGTTCAGCCTGGAGGAGTCTCAGAGGTGACCTCATTGCTGTTTACAACTACGTCAGGGGAGGTTGCCACCAGGTGGATTTGAATCTCTTCTCTCAGGTTGACAACACCAGAGCCAGAGGACGGAGGAGGTGTTTAAGGAAAGACTGGATGAGGAGCTCTGTGACATGATCTAGGCGATGGGAGGCTCGGATGGATGGGGTGTGGTTCTCATGGTTCCACAGTTGTTGATTCAATCCCTGTGTGGGCACTCACTTGGAAGTTGGACTAGATGATCCTGTGGGTCCCCTCCAACTCAGAATAACCTATGAACCTGTGAGCATTATGAAGAGAGAGAGGACACATTTTACCTACAGCACTGTTGCTTTTGTTATCAGAACTACACTGTTGAGCAAACGTGCAATACAATGTCACATTTTCTTTTTTTATGCTGTAGGAGCCCAATCCTGTTCTGTAATTTAATGCTACAGTTACACCTCCTCCATCGCGAGGAAAGGGACAGGCCAATGCTGTCGCGAAACCCTAACCTCGCAAAGAAGTGCAGATCGTTAATATACATGCAGGCCATGCCCATTGCTCCACCTCCCGGAACTCTGCAGCGCTGTGGACAATTCTTTGCTCCTTCCCCTTGTCTCTCTCGGCACAAGCGAGCAAAGGGAACCGTTTCTGAGCAGCTGCTGTGACCGTGTGTGGATCAGGAGTGGATCAGGGCTCTAAACGCCACTGTGAGCTGNTCCCTCGGCCTGGCCCGGCCCCAGTGCTCCCCCTGCCCATGCGTGCTCGCCCCGCCTCAGTGGCGGGGAAGGGGTGTCCCCGATCTCTGGTTGACATTCTTGGAGCCTGGAAAAACCTTAACTTTGCAACACTCCGTGCACTTGTGGTGGGGAGGAGGCGTTGGTATGGGAATTTCTTTCCCTTTAACACCCACTAGTCCCAGTAGAGGCAGCGCTGCCCGGGCTTTGACTGGGCTTTGAGTAACAAGGAATGGCATGTCTCGTGGTGGTGCTGCGCTGGGTCTTGGCGGATCACACAGGAGTGGATCAGGGCTCTAAACGCCACTGTGAGCTGCAGTAAATTGCGCACGCCAGCCCCTTGCTGCCGACGCATGCCTGATGCCGCCGCTGCGGGGCTGCCGCCCTCCCAGCACACAGCTTGCCTCACTTCCGTGCGGCAAGTTTCCCCGTTCAGGGACCAGGGGCTCGGTGCCGCCATTGTGAGCCCCCTCCCCGCAGGGCAAGGTGAGTCCCGCCCCACAGGCACCGCGACACTGCTCCTCGGCAGAGCAGAGTCAAACTGTGCATGTCTGAGCCAGCTGAGCTCGCGGACTTCTGAATCATAATTGTGAGAAAATTGCTTCGCAAATGGACGAGGTCATGAAGGAGAAGTCACAATACAGAGAGGATTCACTGTATTTTGTGTTCTAGGACACCTAGAGCAGATCTTAATTAAAAACTCATATAAGCACATATTATACTTCTCGAAAGTCATAGTCCTTTACCTGAAAATATGTACCCTTGTACAGAGCTCCATGGTGGAGGAGCTGTCAGAGTTTGCAAAGGTTAGTATAACACAAATGACACCTTATGTAATGTTTTCAGTTTGTAGTGAAACTGGTAGTTAACTTGGCTGCAACAGGAAAGCACACATCCATTAATGGGTACAGGGATCATGCTATCATCCTTCAGGGGTACATGTCAATAATTTGGCAATTGTATCAACAGAGTAGCTCAAACTAGGTAGATAATTTCTGTATGAGAGAAGCCAATGAAGTGAGGCATGGATGAATTTTGGGCTTGGAAGATCTCAAAATTTTTGTAACAAGAAACGATCTTGAAAATTTTTCAATGAATTTTAATGTGAGATCCTGCCACTTGCGACTTACTTGCTAAGTAGTATAACACAAGGCTGCAGTATTCAGTTAAGACTGAAATAGTCCAACTGAAGAATAGTAAGATTTTTTCTTTTCAAATAAACCCGGTAAGTTTTAAAATAAATCCTCGCTACATTCACTACATTACATCTATTGGCCTATATGGATAATAGCTATTACAGCTTTCATAAAACATATGGTAGGCATATGAAACTGTTTAGAGGAATCACCATGTTTTAAAAAATTAAGCCTCCCAGTGGGAAACAGCAGTAGATACTGCTGTGTAGGATACTTTGACACAATTAACTATATACCTCTCTTTGATCTCACTTCCAAAGCTACTGTTCATGTACTGTTCACAAAAACAATAACACAAACCTCTGCTTTTTCATTGTCACAAAATAATCCATGTTATATATTTCCCTGGACATTTTGTAACTTTGATTTCCTTAACCTCTTCCTGTCACATTTTCATTATAGCTGAAGGTATAAACGCCTTGCATAAACTGCTTTCCAACTACCATTCTAACTATTTTGTCACATATAAATGTTTTAAAACACTCCAAAATCTAAGATAACTTCTATTCCTGTTGGATTTAGATCTTGAATGCATAGACCTTTTCACTACACTATATAGAAACATCTGTATGTCTCAAGTAACTGCAACGCAAATCCTGAGGTAGAAAGGTACAAACAGAACTACTGCATTGTAATTAAAGTTGAGTAAAAATCCTTTAAATAGTTGGTGATAACAGGGACACTATAATAACACTCAACTGAAAGAACTCTGGAAGCTTGAAATTCAGAAATGCAGGCTTAGGAGCAGCCTGAAAACGTTATGAGATGGAAATCTTCAACTGGAGTTTCCAAAGCCATCCCAGTTACTCATTGCAATATCACTATGCAACTTTGTAATGAATTTTGGTAAACATTACTGCTTATAATATCAGATTTCACAATAAATTTTAAAAAGTTTATTAAAAATGAATTATGTACTTTTTTCTATGGTTATGTTCTCTAGAGTGTGGTTTGGTTCATTTACAAAATACATAGTAGTGGGTGGAAAGTAACACCTTTCTAATTTCTGAGACAAAAAATTCTAGCTCTTGATAGTTATTTTCATTCTCTCTGAAATAGGAGTAGAGATCTCAGTATCTTCTATCTCAAAAATGTCAACTGCTTTAAATATTCTGGAATAAAGATATCTAATTAGTGTTAAGACATACAAGAACTACTGTTGTATGTCTTACTATTTCCTTAGTCAATAAGAGAGTCAATAAGGTGAACAGAATAAATTTAGACGTAACAATCCACCTGGATATAAAAGAACCAGGTTTTCACCTCTCATACACTTTAAATAAAGTGTTAAATTTATGTTTTCGTTATTCCAGCTACAGAGTTAGACTTTCTCTCAGTGAATAATTGCCTACCTGAACTGACAGTGATCCAAGAGAAAGGTGTTACTCTGGCTGAGTCATAGTGCACAGCAAATACAAATTTCTTTCAAGCCAGCTCACACGCAGAAATATTAAAACCAATTTTCATACCTGATACTGATCTTAAATCCACCTTTTCAAAAGGTTGGCCTGGTAACATGTTCATGTATGAAGTACAGTGAATCCCCGTTACTTGCGGGCTGTTGGGCCTGGTCTGCTTCCCGCGAGTTGTGAAATCAGCAAAGATAGTGAACCCACTACGTAGTTGAGTACACCACGCCAGTAGCCACACCCCCTCCCCATATAAGGAGGTCCTGAGAGGGGGCTTGTCTCAGTTTTCTGGCTGTGTTATGTCGAGGCAGGTGCGGGGTGGTGGGACGCAGCGTGGCGCAGGGTGGCGCGGGGTGCAGGGCACAGGGCAGTGAGGGGCGCAGGGTGGCACGGGGCGCAGGGTGGCACAGCATCACGGCAGGGGGTGGCACGATGGCACGGCGTGGGGCGGCAGGGCAGCACGGCATGGGGCGGCACAGCACGGGCTGAGCCGGGGGCCAGCGGCAAGAGCCAGCCAAGGGGCCAGCGCGGCCCCTGGTACACAGTGGCACACACAAAATGGCAGCCCCGTCTCCAACTACCACATCTCCCACCAGGTCCTCCTTATTAGTAAACAGCAGATCAAGAAAAGCCTCACCCCTGGTAGGCTCACCAACCTATTGTGACAAGAAGCAGTCTTCTATACACTCAACAAACCTTCTGGACTGCCTCCTCTCTGCTGAATTGAGTTCCCAGCAAATATCTGGGAGATTAAAGTCCCAGAATTAGGGAGGGTGATCTTGAAATGCCTACCAACAGTTTGTAGAAGATGTGATCAACATCTTCATCCTAATTGGGTGGTCTGTAGCACACTCCAGTCCCAATCTCAATCTTGTCAGCTAACCCTGAGATCTAGACCCATGATTCCTTCAGCCCCTGGGAATTTGAATTTATTTGTTACCTGCTTTTAGCTGGAAAGTTCATTGGACATTTTGTAAGATAGAAGAGATCTTTCCTCTGTATTGGGTATCATGAAATGGAGCAAAACAGATAAAGATATGGTGTCACTATATTTTTTTTGTGGGACTGAGTTATTTACTCTTATCAGAATGGATAGCTTCCAAATGCTCCCAAAGCTCCCCAGCAGAAATATATTTATACAGCAAAGACTGTTATTTAATTTTAGGATATATTTCAAGAAATTTTAGTGGAAATAAGCTGTATCTTATTGCATTTTTTCTTTGTTGGTAGAAGACCCTTTCTATGGATGTTCTGGTCATGTGTACCTCCATCTCGGTTCCTGTTGCTAGAAACTGGAAACAGTAAGCCCCATCTTAAATTTTAGATTCTGTTAAAATTATGACAACTAAAATATTTCTGTAGCCTGAGGATAACATATATGAACTGGTCAGTCCCTAAAGCTCAAACATATGCTGTTAATTTAACAGCCTAACGTATGTCCATCTTCCTGCACTTTCAAGACTCAATGTATATGGCAGTACTCAGACAGTTAAAAATATTGCAATATGTGTATTTCATTTATAAAAATCTAGTTTCTCCCAGCATGAGAATACCTGTGATTCCACACTGAGTGGCACTAAGGGTTTAAACAGTGATAACTTCAGGATATGTAGTATGAGACCAGACTTAAAAGTCTGTATAGAAAGAGGTGTGTTCTCATCTTATGGTCTCTCTGAGTGGTAAAGTACAGGATAATCACAGAATCACAGAATACTCTGAGTTGGAAGGGATCCACAAGGATCATTGAATCCAACTCCCAAGCTAAGGCCCATACAGGGATTGAACCCACACCCCCAGAGCCATGGATATAGCCCTGTCCCATTGTCCCATTATCTAGACCATGTCACTGAGTTCTTCCTCCAGTCTTTTCCTAAACACCTCCAGGGATGACGAATCCACCACCTCCCCCGGTAGACCATTCCACTGAGGGATCACTCTCTCTGTGAAAAAACTCTTCCTAACAACCAGTCTAAACCTCCCCTTGCACAGCTTGGCCTCAGCTAGGTATCATCTGCAAACTTGCTAATGGTGGACTCAATTCCCCTGTCCATGTCATCGGTAAAGATACTGAACAACGCCAGGCCAAGTAATGATCCCTGTGGGACTCCACTAGTGACCTGCAACCAGCTGGATGTTCTCTGTTCTGGTCTAAGTCAGAGAAACTGGGTAAGATTCTCTCATTTGATTGATAATATTTTTCTTAGCCTAACATAACACACTATGGAACACTTTAAATTGGGAATTCTCTTATTCCTGCTATGGAGAGTGAACTGATGTTGTATTTGCAGAAAACCTTTTTCCAGAATTTTTAAATTTTGATCTACTTTTGAAGAGCAGCACAACTATGGTTCCATGCTTGTGGGTTTGATCCCTGGGTGGGTGTTCGCTTGGGAGTTGGACTAGATGATCCTATGGGTCCCTGCCAGCTCAGAATATCCTGTGAACCTGCGAACTTTCTCTCGGTGCCTACTTTATCATGCTATTTGTCATACAGTGTAGCTCATAACAGTTTGATGGTCTATTTGTATTCCTGCTTTAGCCCTGCAGTGGTTCTGAGTGTCATTCAAGGACAGAGGTGAAGCTCAAGTCATTTTACAGGGGTAAGTGTCATCTGTCATCTGTCATATTTTCTAGATACATTTATGGAGCTTTTTTTTGCATCTTCTCCATCCTATATCTGTTCCTTGCATTTTCCTTACAATACAGTTTCTTTATACTCTTCATATGCGTTTACTTTCTTCCTGAATGATGACACTGATATTTTTATTTGAAGAATAAATGTGCAGGTATCCTATAATGTATCATTGTTAGCATCAAATACATTTGTATGTATGGGACACCTTTTCATGTAGATTGTGAGAAGTCCCCTGATGTTCCTTTAACATGTTAAATGGTGTCCAGTTAAAGCCAAATAAATGCTAATGTACAGTACTTAAGCAAAGAGAAAAACAGTCAGCTGAAATAAGAACAGTAGTCTTTATGATGGTCATTTTGACTTGACAAATTAATCAGATTATGGAAACAAATGTTCAGAAAGGTTAAAGCTGTGGAATCAGATGTTTTACAATCTATCCTCATCCCTGTCTTAATAGTGATCTGTGAAACCATGCTTCTATTCCGGATCTCAGTCCCACTGATTAAATGAGTTGTTCAGTACTTGATTACAAAGTATAATCAACATTTCGCAAAACTGAGTTAATAATTCATGTGTCATTTATCTGACAATTTTTGCGTCTTTCTGTTTGCCAGTTGTCAGTGAGAGTATTATCATGTTCTCAAATGCATCCCTTATTTGAATTTATTTGCTGAATAATTCCCACAAATGATTAATATTCTGTGCTTTGTCCATAGGCAGTTTTTTATGAGTGTTCAACACTGGAAGATGAAGTTATTTTTATTTATTTGGCATATGGATTATGTGTTTTGCCTCTGTTTCCTGAAAGGATGGCACCTAGATCAAAATAAAACTTCAGTATCAAAATTCTACATTCATCTTCTTCCAGTATGCACCTAAAATTCTTGGGCAAAAGCTGGCATGCATCACTAGACTTCAGATTACAGTATAAGAATAGGTGAATTATTAATTCCTTTTCAGATCACCTAAAGTCATAGACGTACCATAAGATTTGAATATGTTGATTCTATGAGCAGTCAGAATGATGTGCAAAGAAACTGCACCTATTGGGCATCTTATCCTCTCATTTCATTTCTGAAAATAATCTGGGTTAACATCGTTCCTCAAAAACTACAATTATCTCACTGAAAATGAATCTTTCAACAATATTCAGTTTCAGGAGACTTTATTCACAAGTCTATTTGTGACCACTTCAGATAGTGAGACCACAAGTCAATTTCATGTTGCCATCTTTGAATTTCCTTTATGTTGGAACAGTTTTCCTTTCACATTCACTGTTTTATTAATTTGCAACTCAACCAGTGGTCACTGCTTCTCAGATCAAAATTATTGCTAGCCAGCAGAAGTCCTAGGAAACTCCCACTCTGTCATTGCATTGATGGCAGAACAGTTTAAATACAGCAGCAAAATAGGGATTGTCAGGAACAAATTTATATTACTTTGTAACATAATTCTACTTAAATACAATTGGAATTGCATTCCACTTTTGGCAATCCCTTTTCTCCTAGAATTAGTAAAATTCTGGAAGACAGTACATATTGCTAGGGTTTAATCTCAGCTTCAGGAAGGACAAGAAATACTCCAGAAGTGCAAGTCTGAGGCCTTGCAAGTGCAATATTTATACTAGCAACAGCAATATTGCAGGGTTACACTGTTACTGCATGAGCACAAAGTGAGGACCAAGAGATTTCCTGAAATCTGTGACTGTGGCGACCTGGAATGTCTAGGGCTACTGCTAGTAATAGGTCACAGTCTTTGTACCGAGTTTTCCAGAACTGAAATATGTCAGGTTTTTCAGACTGAAGTTTTCTTGACTAACCCCTACCTTTTTTTTTTCTCTATTTAACTGTAACTTCTCTGACTGATCAGAGTCTATTTTTTTCCTTATATTTATATTTGTGTGATATGACCAAAGTTTTATGTGGAAACTAGCAGCAAGCTATTATTCTATGTAGAATGAGATATTCACGAATCTAAATACCAGTGTGTTGAGGCATACAGGTTTAGTATGGCAATGGCAGCCTGAGGATGGGAGGCTAAGTAGGTGGAGTAGAGTGAGAAAGATGAGGCATTGTATGATAAGGGATGGGGCACAGGGCTGATACTGGAGACCCCACAGCAATAATCAATAAAGAACTGGAAAAAGACAAAGCTTATTCTAGAAATAATAAAAAACTCCCCGTAATACCTATCATCCATAAAAAGTGTCATATATAGTAAATTTGAATGCAACATGGAGTTTGATACCAAAGAAGAAGAAAAGCAGTGGTTTAAAGGAGAGTTAACAAAGTTATGAACACTATCTGGAGCTCTCGGAAGGAGAAATTCATAAACATTGACGTCAACATCATATTCCTCTTCATAAAAGACTCCAGGTCCTAACAACACACAGTAACCTACCCACATAACCCACCACATGTAACCTACCCACATAACCCACCACAACAAAATGAAATCATCAATTTTAGGATTCTAAAGGATTATATCTGAACTAAGCATTTAACAAAAGACAGAGGCTGAAATGGTTAACTCTTGTAACAAGACAACAACTAATTTTTATAAGTACTGAAACTACAAATCTGAAAATGCAAAACTGAAAGGTTAAAGTTCATTCTTTACAATATTTTCCTAAAAACAAATAATCTGCATCAAATTTCCAGAGAAAAACTTGAAATATCTCTCCCAGAGTGACAGGAACAAAGATGAACATGTTAATGACCATTTAAATAGCCTTTTATGTGCGCTGATAGATATACATATAGGAGATGTCTGTTTCCAAGATATGAAATGTGCAAAAATTATTTAGAGATTCAAATAACATCATAGTTTTTAGCTTTACCCTTTCACTTACACACACACATACATGAAAGAAATGTTTTTTGTACATATCAGGTAGGTCTTTTCCTAGTTTCAAGATACAGAGCTTACAGTGATCAGTAAGAGATAACTGAGGATCAGGTCCATTTTACTTGTAAAATTGACAGCAGAGAGAAAAAAATAACACCCATCTTAGTTGGGTTTCATTCTTTAGCTAGGACATTTTACTATCATTTTGGAGAAAATAGTAATTCAGCACATAAGCACTCCATGCTGAAACAACTGGCGTATTTTGAATACTAATATGTGAAGTCTCTCAATAAATTATCACAGACAATTAAGCACAGGTGTTTTGAAAGAATCTTGCTAGTTGTCCAAGATACTATAATTTATGAACAGAATGCTTTCCTCTCCCTGGGAGAATTTCCATTAAAAAAATCCAATATACTTTCCAACTAATGATATGTAACTGATATAACAAGAATTGACAGGTCACAACTTGATCCTTTACCCTTATTCAAAGCTGTAGGTTTCATAAAGTTTTAAATGTGTTTAAATATGCAAAAACTCAACAGGAAATTCCTGGTTTAAAGCACCTGTTATCTTCACTTGAACATTCAAGATATGAGAGAAAATATCTTTACAAGTGTATCTCTTGAACCATAGTGATAACAGATATTCTGAAAGAAGTCTAAACAAAACAAAATTTTAATATGTAGTCATTTTGTTTCTAAGATAAGATTGCATGGTACTTCATAATTCAAAAATATTATCATAAATGTTTTAACACACAAACATGATGTTCTTAAAACGCATGCTAAAACAATACTTGAAAACAAAGAGATAAATTACTCTTTTTTTTTAAAAGGAGTACAAGTGAAAAAATATCTCCATAATAACCACAAAATTATTACTGAAAAAATAATATACTCTATGAGGAATCATTTAAGCATTTCAGAGTAGTATCTAACAATGATTTAATACTACTTATTTTCTTTAACAATTTCAGTGACTGAGGTTACAAGAAGGAAGGATGGCTAAATATCAAATTTTCATCCATCTTGAATAGTACCATAAAAAAAGGTTATTAAATTTTTTAAGCTTTAAATTTTTTTAAAGCTATGATTCTTTCTCTCTTTTAAAAAGCCTAATTGTATTCACATATATACATTATATAGAGATTCACAAGAAAATTTACAAGCACATGGTTAAAATGTAATCAACATAGAAATATTTTGGAATCATTGAATGATAGAAGGTTCGGACTGGAAGAAATCTTAGAGATCTCTTTTCAGTCATATGCAGAGATACCTTCAGCTAGATCATATTACTCAGAGCCCATCCAGCCTGGCTTTGAACACTGCCAGACAAGACATATCCACAGCTTTTCCAGAATAAATATTCCAGTGCCTTACCATGCCCACTTTTTTTTCTTCCTCACATCTAATCTAAACCTCCCCCACTTCAGTTTAAAGCTGCTCCCCTTTACCTGATCACCACATGCCTTTGTAAAAAGGATTCAGTTTATTACTCCCAATTTTGAATTTGTTCATAAGAAAATGATCTTGTCATTTTACCTTGATAAGACAAAACCCCTCCTGATGTACAAAATGTTTTGAAGATCTTTAATAGACTGAATTTTGAGGATTTTCAGTCATGAACCCTGTCATCTAGGCTGCTCTCTATAGGATCCCCAGAAGCTGGAGTGTCATGGTGTGACCCTGGCTGGATGACAGAGATTCACTCACAACATCTTCTGGAGAAAAAAACTGGAAAAAATAACAGGCAAACAGGCAAAGCAAGGCAAGCTACAAGTGAGGAATATAAAGGATTTAGTTATTAACTAACAAGATCAGAGCTTAATGTAAGAAGCATCATCTTAAAGGCAACCTTTTCCCCCCACCCCTGCTTCTCTTACAACAGATCTCATATTCCCTTTTTCGACCAGAACACAAAGGGGGAACAGGGTAGGGAATAAACCAGGCATGTTGGCATTTCTGACCAGATTTGGGGTAGGAACCATCTCTCTGACCTTCCATAAAGTTCTGTCTCTCTCTTTCTCATGAGAGGAAAAGTCTTTCATGACCCTTTCCCAAGTGAGA
>WEKX01014966.1:0-15680 GCA_013390025.1 Pitta sordida
TCCCTTCCCTTCCCTTCCCTGTTGAGGATTTAACAGCAGATCCAGGAAATTTAATACAAGTATCTTCCAGACCATTTAATTCACTCTCTGAGTTATTGTGGCTGAAGTCCCTTGAATCACAAAACGATCCCACTTTCCTTTCCAAAGGGAAACCACCACGTGATTGACTTAGTTGTGGCTTTATCATTCTTTAATTGCTGCTTTTCTTTTTATCAAAAAAAAAAAGGAGCACGAAAAGAAGCCGGGAAAAATATATATTTACAGGAGAAGTAATTTGGATCCATGAATGAAAGGAAATGAACCAATTTAGCAAGAGGGAAAGGTTAAAGATGATTACAGGCCTTACAGTCTGAGCAATCTCTGCACATTCCGCACCATGTAACTGGAACAGAAATAGTCATGTATTCTACACCATCCCTTGTATATCACTAAAAAAAAGAGGTTTTAATGCACTAGGTGGAGAATGGTGATGTTGAAGGAGAGGAAATGGTTCCAGGGACCAGCACACCCCTGGTTTTCCAGCAGGGTGTGTAGAAAGTCTTCCCAGAGAGAGTGATTTGCCATTGGAAAGGGCTGCCCAGGGAAGGGGTGGAGTCACCAACCCTGGAAGGGTTTGAACAGAGACTGGAGGTGGCTCTCGGTGCCAGGGTTTGGTTGATGAGATGGTGTTGGGTCATGGGTTGGACTTGGTCATCTCAAAGGTCTTTCCCAACTGAGTTAATTCTGGGATTCTGGGGAGGGACCTGGTGGAGAAGCAATTCCAGCTCAAAACAGACTTGGGGAAATCCTTTCAGGGATGTTTTTACAGAGCTCTGAGTGAGATGCTCTGAGGTGACACAGTCCTCAGGTATGAGCACTTTGAGGGGGTGAAAAGTGTAGGATGTTAAAAACTCTTCAATCCAACCTCAGCCAAAGAGATCCTGCAAGTGGCATTTGCCAAAACTTAGGACAAAGCCTCACACTTCAACCCTGAGCTCAACAATCCCTAAATAGGGATGAAAATGTCACTGCTCAAAGTTTCAGGAGACACAGAGGGTTTGGGATGCAAAGAGCAGCAAAGGAGGGAAATTCAGAGTCAGGGTGGGACGGGGCATTGGGAGAGAAGGTGCCCCAGTGTCACAATTCCTGTCAGCCCTGGAGGAGCCAGAGCAGGGCTGCTGGGGTGGCTGGAGGTCAGGAAGATGAGGTTGATGTTGGGAAGAAATTCTTCCCAGAAAGAGTGATTTGCCATTGGAATGGGCTGCCAGGGAAGGGGTGGAGTCACTGCCCCTGGAAGGGTTTGAACAGAGACTGGAAGTGGCACTTGGTGCCAGGGTTTGGTTGGTGAGATGGTGTTGGGTCACAGGTTGGATTTGATGATCTCAAAGGTCTTTTCCAGCTGAGTTCATCCTGGGATTCAGATTCTGTGTCATGTCCTGTAAATGCTGCTGGAAAATAGTGGATGAAATTCCAGCCCCTGCTGCCAAAGGCATTGTGTGCCTCCTCTGATTGTGGTGGGTTTGCATAAAGGAAAACCCCAGGGAAAGTGGGGCTGGAACTAAACATCACAAACCAGATGAAATCCCATGGGGGTTCTCTGCAAAGGGACTCAGTGGGAAAAGCCAGGAGGGAACGTGTGTGAGGGAGGGAATTATTGCAGGATTTGGGATGCCCTGGGTCCGCACAAACATCCCTGTCCTGCAGGACAGAGGCCAGACATGGAGCTGGGAGCTGGGCAAAGCTGTCCAGGCTCTCCAGGTCAGAAATCTTTGGTCACCAGGAGATTTGGTCTTGGAATCTCCCGGTTTTTCTGTATGACAGCTCCTTCCTGCCTCTCATTTTTGCCTCATCAAAGCTTTCCCAGATTTCCTTCCCCAGCTTTATTCCTGCCTCCCACTCAGTCTCTCCCAGGCTGTTTTTAGTGTTGATTCCTGAGCAGGAGGCTTTTTTCCATCTTTCTCCTTGTCTTCAAAATCCCCATTTAATCCTCAGAAATCTGATGCCAACCTGGGCTCGATGATCTTGGAGGTGTTTTCCATCCTTAATGATTCTCAAGATACTTCTCTGTGACATTCCCTTGGGTCTGGGAATGCCTCAGGCATCCTCCTCACAGCTTCACCTCAGAACAGGACGAATGGAAACGATCCTGAGCAACCGAGGCTTCCCTTTCAGTGCAAAGCAGTTCACACATTTCAGCCACGACATTTCAGAAGTGCAAACGTTTCTGTACTACACGGGAAAATATGAATGGAGAGAAACACGCTGGAGCTTCAAAATAGCCTGGGGTGAGAGTTTGTTTTCTCCCCCCTCCGGAGGAGAAAGAGGGGGAGTGAAAAAAAAAAAGCCAAGATAATTTTATTCACAACCCGAGATGGAGCTGGGGGCCTTTTTATGTCAAAAGCAGAAAAGCAGATCATCCTATTTTTGAAACAATGCCTCTTTTTGGAGCCCATGAAACCAGCCCAGGGAGGCAGAGCTGGAGCTGAATGATCCTCTTTTAGATGTTCTCACAAATCCGAGAGGTGCCAGGGTAGAGAACAGGGCAGGGCACTGAGAATTCCCTGCTGACAACACAGGTCTGTACTACCAAGAAGAAATTCCCTCAGGCCTCAGGCGACAGGGATCACACAAATTCGAAATAATCTTGATTTTTGTAGAAACTTGATCGCAGTATTTGAAATCTGAATTGTGAAATAGTGTCAGAATCGCAGAATATTGGAAGGGGCTCACAAGGATCAGCAACTTACAGGAGTGACCCAAGGGATCAAACCCCCAACCCTGGTGTGGTTCACACCCTGTTGTGCCCAACTGGGCTGATCTCAGGGAGAAATCAGTCACCTCAACAAGAGTCTGGGCTGGAACCCTCTGAGAGGTTCCTTTGTGGTGTTCTAGAACACCACTTAACCACCTCTGTATTTTTCAAGCAGCCCCAGAGCTGCCCAAACTTCACTTTAATTACTGTGAAATTCCCTTTTTTCCTGGTCTCTGAGATTTGCTGGGCACTCTGGGTCCCTGTGTCTCTTCCTGACATTCCCAGCCATTTATCCCATCCCTGCCCTTCTCTCCTGGGGATTTGCAAAACCCCAGAGGTCAGTTGCTCACAGGGAGGGAAGGATTTCTGTCTTTTAAAAGACCATTTATCTTGACTTTTGTGCAACAAAGATTCCTGGCCATTGTTCTCAATAACAGGGACACATGGCCAGGGATCCCACTGGCAGCAGAAGGGGTGGGATGTGCCAAGAAAACAGGGATGGGACAGAGAAATGTGTAAAATTAGAAATCAGACTAAGAATAGGGGGTGGCAATTTTGTAGTTTTTGTATTTGGTGTGTCCAGGCCCCTTCCAGGATGAGCAGCTCACGTGGCTTTAGGGGCTGAATCACAGAGACATCCAGCTGGGAATTGCCATGTGGGTTGGAGCTCCGGGGAGGAAAAGGAAAAAGGAAAGGGAAAACCCTTCAGCAAGTTTTCCCAAAGGGTTATTTCACCTTTGTTAAAACTGTCAGCACCTTTGGACTGGACTCCACCAGTTCCAAAATAACACTTTTTATTAACACTGATTGTGGCAAGTGATGGTTCCTGGGAGTCAGGGGTGAAGTCTGGCTATAAAAACACATTTAATGTCATAATAAGGCAAAGCAGAAATACAGATTTTAAAGCAAAGCAGTCCAGTAAAAACACTAGGAAGCTTTATTCTTTAAAGCAAATAATTAGCAAATAATTTCTTGAAAGCAAATAATTGATTTAGCACTCAATCTCCCAGGCATCCCAGAGAGGGAGGGAACAGAGGTGTCCCAGAAGTCATGGTGGAAACATTCTCCTCCATTTTTCCCTGGATCCGATCTCTTTTTCAACCTTTTCCCCTCAGGTTTAGCCAGATTCTAGTTAAAAATGCTAAATTCAGACATCTCTTGTTTCTTGGACCCTGCTCCTGTCACAGGTCTAAAGGGTCACCACATTCCCACCCTCAGCCTGTTTGCCAGGAAAGGCCGTGACATCTTCCCCCCATCCCTTTCTTTGGTGCATCCAGGTGTTTCTCAGGGGTTGGGAATTCTGGGAGACAGTGGGACCTTGGGGGAAACAGCAGCTCCTCCTTCCTCTTAAATCTTATTTAACCTCTGACTTTCTCTGTCCCTCCACACTCCTGTTTCTCGAGCTTCTCCTGGAGATGCCAAGTCCCAACCCCCCCTGGAATCCTCGACACGTGGGCAAGGCTGGATTCTCCACTCCTTTGTCCCACCTTTGGTTCCATCAGTGCACCCAGAGCTGGTTTTTATTCTCTTACACCTTGTTTTATTCTTTACTTCCATGTCTTTGCATATTCCCGGCCTTGTTCCACTTCTCCAGACCTTCCCCTATTTGTCTCTGGCTCCCAGTACCAGGATTGAAACATATATTTATGGAATAAGTCATTTAAAAAATTTGTTCTTGCTAATTATTACCTTCATTCTGGCTCAGTCCTGAGGGAGCGCTCGACGTTTTGAGAGCTTTCTAATCAAATTGTTCTAAAAGCTCATTTGGAGGTTCATTAAAAGGGAACTTTCATCTTTCTAGAACTTTGGAAACTGCTAATGGTCTTCAATAAAATAGGAGTGAAAAAGGCAGTGAATATACCAGGTAACTTTCGAAGAAAGGAGGGAAGAGGGTGGGAATTTAAAAGGATTTAGGAAGGAAGTTTTCCAGATTAGGAGAAGAAAATGAAGTGGGAAAAATTTGGTGTGTTCAGCATAAAGCAAAATGAGCTCCTGGGCTGAGGTGAAGCTGGAAATTCTCTCTGGCTTAACACCCTGAGGCCAGGTCTGCAAAAGCATGACTGAGCCCTCAGCCCTGGAGGGGGATCCAGGAATAAATCAGTGAAGGAAAACATGCCAGAAATGAAGAAGGTCAGTTATATTTTAAGGTACCTTTGCTCCTAAAGTGCTGCTTCACCTGCTGGGGGTGGGATGGTGGGAACCAACTTTGGATTTTTCCCTCTGCACATCTCCAGGTGTTTAATGTGTCTGCAGCCAGAGGGGAATCAGGAGCATATTTTCCCCTTTCATTCCCAGCCCTGTTTGCAAACTGGGATGCCAGATGGCCTGAACTTTAAGTTAGGAGCTAATGTAGTCAAATGCCAGGCTCCCATCCTGAGAGGATGAGAGAAAATCCCTGTGAAGAGGCAGATTCTTGCTGAGCGCTCACAAACATCTCCGTGGAGGCCTTACAACCCCTGCAGGGGCAGCAGAGCTCCAAACTTCACTCCAGGACTTGAGGCTGTGCTGCAAAAGAGCATCTGCAGGTCCTCTGTGCCTGCTCTGGGATGTGATCCCCACTGGATGTGGAATTAGGGATTCCTGAGTGCTGCTCCCAGGCAGGGCCTCTGTCCCTGCACAGTCCTCCTCTCTGTGGCCAAGCTGGGACTTCACTCCAAGCCTGGAGCAGTTGGAGTAAAACGTCCCACAGATTTTGCCCTGGAAGGGGAACCTCTCCATGCTGGGTTCATAGGTTCCCATTATTGCACTGAACCACTTGTAGACAAGAGAGGATGCAAAAAACATCCCTTACAGGGCAAAGGAAGCTCTCCAGGGACAGTCTTGTTTCCAGGAGAAGGTCACACATCTGTGCCATGGTCACTGAGAGAGGGGAGAAGAATCTTTCTCTCATTGTCACCACAGACTGCAGCTTTTTGTACACCTGACAGGCTCTTTTGGGGTCTGGTTTTAGAAAGATCCCTGGAATCCCTGGGATAACCTGCATTTCCTGAGGCAGATCAGGCCCACTTCCCACAGAACAGGCATCTCCAAGCAGGGATAGGAGCCTGATGGAGCTGGATTATCCAGGCCACAGATTGTGTGGGAAAGAAGTTGGGTTTCCTAAACTCCAATCACTGAGTTATTCCCCCCAAACTCTTATTTTCTAGACGTTATGTTGTGGGTATTTCCACTGCCTTCACAGGATCCCAGCATGGGTGAGGCTGGAAGGGACCACAGGGGTCAGTGCTCCAGCAGGGCCACCCCAGAGCACAGGGATNTTAGTTTTTCCTGACGAGAACTTTGAACAACATTTTACAGACCATGAGAAAGAGGGTTTTTTCCTCCCATCCTAAATGTGAGAACCCTTGGCTGGATGGAGCGTGGTGCCCTTTTTTCCACCCTTGTGGGCCTGATGCCTGGGTGGGCGTTCACTTGGGAGTTGGACTCGATGATCCTGTGGGTCCCTTCCAACTCAGAATAACCTGTGAACCCCTGAGCCAGGCTGTATCCAGAAATCCAAGAAATCTGAGGCATCACCTGCACCCCCTGACACCCAGGGCAGGGGTCCCCTCTCAGGGGCTCCTCTGGAGCTGAACAGCCCCAGCCCCCTCAGCCTTTCCTGGGCACAGAGAAGCTCCATCCCTTTGACATCTTCGTAGGAGAATCATCTTCCAAGAGCTCCCTCCTGTGCCAGGGAGCCCAGAGCTGGCCACAGTGAGGCCCCTCCAGGGCACAGAGAGGGGCAGGATGTCTCCCTGTCCCAAAGCCCTCCCTGGATGGATCCCGGGTCTGTGACTGTCCCTGCCACAGGGAATCACCATGTCCAGACTCGTCCGGTGTTTCTCTCCTTCCCTTCTCCCACTGCTGCACTCCTGATCTGGGTCTCAGCAGCATTCAATGCTCTTTATGGGCAAACAATTGGCACTAATTGATAAAACACTTTCATTTACTCGGTGACAGAATTATTGGAGGCTGATAATTGATGGAATGATATCACCCAGCTTTTTGCCAATGATCCCATTCATTATCTGTCCCTCCTGCTTTCTCGTCTCCTGTTGCTTCCATTCATGTTCATTTAACTGGATCGTGCATTTCATTAGAAAACAATAAATGTGATGGCACAGAGCAGGAATTCCAGCCATAAATAGTGGCCTGAGCATCACAATTTAACATCAGGAAGGCAATCAGCTTTTAGAGACGGTTTGGGAGGAGTATTTGCTTCATTAGTTCAGGGGGAGGCTCATCCAGACTGTTGAAGCCAGGAATCCATCCCGTCCATCCCATGGGATGTGGGTGTGGGTGCTAATGAGGGGATCACCGTGACAGGGGGGCACAGCCCTCCAGCTCTTTTTAAAACATGTAAAATCCACGTTTGGACTTGGGAAGACACACTGAGGAACACGAGGGATTTCTGTCAGAGGCCAGGACTGGAAAAGGAAGTTTTATGGGCATTGAGAGCACTGTGGGCTTTCATTAGAGCTCTTAAATAGTTATTTTCTGGAAGTCAGGTTTCAGTGTCTGAGCTGAGACTGCAAGAAGAGGAAATTAGTGCTGTTAATCACAGAATCCCAGGATGGGTTGGGTTGGAAGGGACCTTAAAGCTCCACCAGTTCCACCCCCTGCCACGTGCCTGGGCCTGGAATTCTTCCATCACCTCCTGGGGGTGGAGATGAGGAGTAGAAGTAGAAAAAAGGAAATAGAGTAGAATTGAAAAAGGAGCAGAGCCCTGCAAGGGGCAGGAGGAGCAGGAGTGACTTTCACACACAGGTTTGACTGTGGCTGCTCGTGGTGCCAGCAGTTTCCAGAGGGGAGGGATCCAGCTGTGCCATTTCACTGACATTAAATGTGAAATTACTGGGGCAAGCTGACTTGTCTGCCCTGAAGTGATTTTGGTTTTCATTTGCTTTACACCCAAACTAAGCAAACTTTAAAAATGGAACCTGGTAATTCTGAGGGTGTCCAAGGAAATTCTCCTTTCCTTCTGAATTGTAAAAAACACATGATTTTTTTTTTGTAACTCAGAGGCTCCCCCTGCTCATTTCTGCTCACAGATTCATTCCCATTTTCTGGAGAAAAGGAGGACCAGAGGCGACCTGGAATTCTCTCCATTCCCTGACAGGAGGGGGCAGCTGGGGAGGTCAGGCTCTGCTCCCATGGAACAAGGGACAGGATGAGAGGGAACGGCCTCAGGCTGTGCCAGGGCAGGGTCAGGTTGGACATCAGGAGGAATTTCCTCATGGAAAGGGTGGTCAGGCCTTGGCAGGGGCTGCCCAGGGAGGTTTGGAGCCCACACCCCTGGAGGTGTCCCAGCAATGATGGACATGTCCCTCGGTGCTCTGGGTTAGGGCACAAGATGAGATCAGGCACAGCTTGGATTTGATGATCTTGGAGGGCTTTTCCAACCTTAATGGTTCTGTTTCCATTCCATGATTCCAGGAAAAGCCTCTTGCCCTTGGCCAAGCCCCAAGTGCTGCCCCCACAGCCCCTCTCTGTGTTTAACACCTGATTTATTCCCCTCTGGGTGCTGCTGTCCATTCCCTGCATTCCTGGACCTACCACTTCTTCAATACAGGCACACCCACCCACCCCCACCCCAAAGGATTATTTTTGGATGCCCAGGCAAAAAAAACCTGAAGGAATTTTATCGTTCACTCCAACATTGCTTCTCTCAGCAGCATTTTCTGGCTTGGGAGCAAAACATATGGTCCTGCTTGTGCTGGGAACGAGGGATCCCCTGACACTTGTCCCTGACATAGCAGACAGGACAAGCTCTAATTTGCTCTCCCCTGGCAGCAGGAAGCATCTGTGGTGCTGGGAGCACTGGGAAAGGGCAGGAAAACTGCAAGGGAAAAGGGGGAAACTGTTAATTGGCATGGAAAACAACCCTTTGGCTCAATGTGAAGGAAGGGGGGCTGCAGCGTCAGGGAAAAGTGCAGAGATTTCACTAAAAATGAAGAGAATGAGGGAGAAAACAGTGGCTGGAAGAAAATTCCTTGTGAGGGATGAGGTGGGATTGTGCCTCTGGGTCTCTAAAGGGTTTAGAGAAACCTGAACTACCTGGTTTCATTTTTCACTTGTGCTTAGTTTGGGTGTAAAGCAAATGAAAACATTGATTATGAGTCATTAAGATTGAGAAGAATGCCCCCAAACCCTTGTGTGGGTCAGCAAGGGAAAGGGGTCAGCTGGGGAGGGGGGACAGGGAGGGAAAACCCACTGGCTTATCCTGGATTTTTCCTACTGAAGCACTGGAGAAAGGGCAAGGCCTTGGAGAGGGAAAATCAAAAGACATCAAGAGCCCCTGATGAGCCCCTGCTGCTGCAGGTCTGTGCCTGAGCCTCCTCCTGCACCTTTCCTGGACCTTTCCAATTCCAGGAATTGGAAAAGCTCTGAGTGTTCACCATGGAACAAACCTCTGGATCCAAGGAGAAAGCTGCTCCAAAATCCCAAAGGGTTCAGAGGGATGAGAATGAAGCCCCCAAAGGCATGTTCTGACCAGTGTGTGTTCACTCCCTGATTTGATCTGGAAAATCCTTTAATTACAGCCTGTCCTGTGCTTGGGCTGAGGGGTCACAATGGAATGATTTGCCTCCAGAGCAAATGGAATTTTCTGGCTGGATATTGGATATTGGGAAGGAATATTGGACTGGGAGGGTGATGAGGCCCTGGCACAGGGTGCCCAGAGAAGCTGTGGCTGCCCCATCCCTGGGAGTGTCCAAGGCCAGGCTGGAGCAGCCTGGGATAGTGGGAGGTGTCCCTGCCCATGGCAGGGGGTGGCACTGGATGATCTTTAAGGTCCCTCCAACCCAACCCATTCCATCATTCCCTGATTCTGTGATTTTCTCCAGTTTAGGCTGCCCAGTATGAGGGGCTGGTGCAGGGACAAAGCCAGAGCAAAATGAAATTATTGCATCTTTCTGTAATTGCTTATCCCAGCACCAGAACATCAAAAAACAGTGGTTTTTTTTCTTAAAAACTCATGAAATTTTAAAGGATTTTGGCTTTGCTGTGTAAATCTGCTGGATTTGTGGGTAATGTCTCCTCTCTCCAACCATCAGGACTGAATAGTTTTATTTGTTAATAAAGCTCAGGGAGCAGAGATGGAATATTGAAAAGCAGCAGGAAATAACGCTGGGATGAATCAATGGATTCAATCCCACTAATTTGATTCGTTGAACCCCTGAGTGTTTTTGCAGTTCCGCACTCCCTGGATCTGCCAACACCAACCTGCTCTTACTTAAAAGCAGAGAAAACATTTTTAAACCAACTCAGAACTGGCCATTCCACTTCTGTTTATTAAAACTTAAACAAAAAGACATGAAAAATCAATTTCAAAAGACTTTATGGGTGTTTTTTTTAAGCAATCTATAATTGCTTGCAAATAGGGGTTTAGAGCCTCCTCCAATTCCAAAGCACCACTGGTGCAGGATAAAAACTGGATGTCTAATATTTTTGGGATAAATCAATAAAAAAAATAACCCAGTACCAGCAGATTTGCCCTGTGGTGATGTCAAGGACAATTCCAGGATGTATTTTATGGCCACATAAAACCAGGAATCCAAGCTGTAACTGATCCCACCTTGTTCCCCAGCCCAGAGCACTGAGGGACATCCAGTCCTGCCTTGGACACCTCCAGGGGTGGGGACTCCAAACCTCCCTGGGCAGCCCCTGCCAATGCTGGTAATGCATTCAGGGCTGCTGTGATCCCGGATGGATCAAGGATGTGACAGGACTGTTGAGCTGGGGATGAAGGGTCCCACGGTTTCCTCATGTAATCCCAGAAATGTCAGGCCTGCTCCAGGATCTGGAGATGGACAATGATCTCGTTACTCAGTTCAGCTCATTTCATCAGGAAGTGTTCCCTGGTGGGGCCTCAGTTCAACTTCTTCACTTGCCCTGATGCTGAAGGTCAAGTCACATCCTCAGAGGGAAGGGGATGCTGGAACAAATCCCAGAATCCCAGGATCTGCTGAGCTGGAAGGGCCCCCCAAGGATCCTGGAGTCCAACCCTCAGCCTTGCCCAGGCCCAGCCCCAAGAGTCACCCCATGGGCCCCACAGGATCATCCCAACCCTCCTGCAGCTCTGGCAACCTTGGGGCTGTGCCCACTGCCCTGGGGAGCCTGGGCACTGCCCAACCACCCTCTGCAGGGGGAAAGAAGAAGAACAACCTTGTCCTGAGATCCAACCTGCCCCTGCCCTGACCCAACTCCAGCCCATTCCCTGCCTCCTGTCCCTGCTCCCCCCAGAGCAGAGATCAAGGCCTGTCCTCAGATCTCACAGAGTCCCAAAGGTTTCCCTGCCAGGAGGGTTGACCTGCTTGGACCACACAGGGAGAGAGACAACGAACAGGATGATCCGGACAAAACCCAGGGCTGGTCCAGCTGCACTTTGGAAGCTCTGGCAGAGTATCTCTGGGACAACACACAGGTCTAAGATTCCCTTAAATCCCTTTGCCGACCTTCCCTGTGCTATGGAACCTCCCAGAGATTCCATCCCTTTCTGGAGCCGATGTGCCCTTGGCACACCTGAGGCTCAGCTGCTCGGAGCCATGGCAGGGATTTCCTCCTGCTGGGAGCTCTTCCCTGCCTGGACGTGCCTGGAATTCCTTCCCTTGTGCCAACTGCTTCCTCCATCCCTCCAGACAGCCCCGTTTGCCAACAGACTCCTTCCATCTGCCAACGGCCTGGAAACAGGCCCCGACCACACTGAGCTGCTCCTGCAGTGTGGGATGGCTTCCCTGAGCACTGGGAATGCGCAGAATTCCTTCTCCCAACCTCTCCCAAGAACCCCTTCCATCTCCCAGGAGCCATTCACGAGTAAGAATGTTTTTTTCCATAAGCTGAGGGTGCAGAGTTTTCCCTCCTGCCCCAAAGGTGGATTTTCAGGCTGGTTGTGGAATTTGAAATTGAACTCCAAACACCCAGAGAGGCAGAGTGGAAACCTCCCAGTATTTGATTAACCTGAATTATTTGCTTTCATAAACAAGGAGGTGCTGAAGATCTCTCCAGGACTGCAAATGATTTTGGCAATTATCTCCCAGAGATAATTACAGATTTCAAAGGAGGATGCTCTGACAGGGATCAGGGAGGATACAAGGTGACCTACTGCAATAATCCACCGTGGAGATTAGGGAGGAAGACATCAAAAGGAGTTGGGATATTGATGGAATTTCTATTAACAGGATTAGTGGTGACAGCAGAGGAAAACTACCCCAGACAAGACACATTTCCCTTCAGAGGTCTGAAAACAATGGTTGTTCCCCTTATCCTGGGATGGACAATTCTGGGGGGAGAGGCTGGTCCTTTGTCCTGTCACAGGTTGTTCTGGTGCTCGTGGAGAAAGGGAAATGTTGGGAATTGTGCTGCAGGACAACAGTTCCCAGAGCCAGGAGGTCTGGGAGTCTTGGCTCTGCCACAGCCCTTTTTCCAGCCCCAGGGAATGAAGTTGTCCTGGGGGACTCTTATCCTCATTAAGAGGATGCAAAGGTTGGGTGCTCTCTGGGATGGGGGTTGTTTTGTTTAATATCCTTTACCAGAAAAACAAGGAAAATCGAGATAAAAAAGGGGGATGATTCCACATTTCTCTAAAACATTGGCAAAACCTGATACCTAGAAACTTGGAACGTTGGAGTGGTCGGAAGGAACCTTAAAGATCATCTTGTTCCAACCCCTGCCATGGGCAGGGACACCTTCCACAATCCCAGGCTGCTCCAACCTGGCCTTGGACACTTCCAGGGATGGGGCAGCCACAGCTTCTCTGGGCACCCTGTGCCAGGGCCTCCCCAAAGTTTTGGAAGTGCCTCATTGGGTGCAGATGGTCAGACCCTGAAGTTCCTCAGGTTATTCAACTCAAACTCCCTTATTTTTTCATGGTTCTGGAGCTATTTTGAAGCCTTGAAGTTCTCAGTCTTCTTGTGTTACACCAATAAACATTTTCTTGTGAAGTCAGGAGGCAGATTTTGTGTTCAGAGTTTTCTGGGTCTGATTAGCCAAGATATCCAAGTCAGGATTTTACATTTACAGCTCGAAAAAGGCTGTTTTTTCCCTTGCAGAAGCAGAGTTCTCCTTCAGGAAAATCAAAGAAAAAAAACCCAACAACAAAACCTGAAATCCAAAGAATTTTCAATAATATATTTTTTTCAATCTCTGATTTTTTTTTTGCTGCTTGAAAATTCGAATTCCACATCAAACTGTTGGGATAAATGGAGGAGCATCTTCCTCTGTGCCACCTTCCCATGGCACCATCCATCATTTCCATTCCAGCTCTGCAGTCTGGGAATTTAATCAGAGCACAACATTCAAACCAATGGTCGCTTTGGAGCTCTTGCTCCAAAGCAAGAATGAGTCGTGTGTCATCAGATGGTTTTGAGTATTCTAAGGGAACAGAAATCCAATTATTATTGGGAGGAATTCAGCTGTCCTGAACTGGGGAAAAAATGACCATTCCAGTCATTTGGGGGAGATTTGGGTATTAAGGATTTATCTGAAAGGCAAAGGTGCTGCTCTGGGGTGGGACATGGCCAGAACTCTGAAAATCACAGTTGTTTCTTTTATTTATAATAGTTCAAATAGCTTTTCTTTATTGGTTTTATTGGTCAATCCAAAAGGAAATGCTTCTCTTTTATTTTATTTTCCCTTCTGCCTCCAACCCAAATTCCGAGAAAGAACCCCCAGACAAACACATTGAAGAGTGAATTAAAGGGTTTATTTTAAAGTTTACTTAAAGCTCTTCCCTTGTGCGGGGTCAAACCAGATGGAGAATAAAAAGAGGGAAAATCAGAGATGGGAAAGGAACAGGTTTATCCCTGGAACCTGCAGTTCCATGCTTGGCTACCCACAGACCAGGTGACCTTCTCAGCTGTGCAGTGTCCCAGAAAACCGAGCTACAACAGCTCAGAGATCCCTGTAAAGCCTTGGGAGAGTGGCCTGACCTGTGAGGAACTGGCTCTTGGAAAGAACAGGAAGAGCAGAGATGAAAGAAGAGGGATTAAAATAGGGAAAAAAGGATGTAAAGAACACCAGGAAAAGTGTCAAGGTCCACCAGGAAGGGACAGAAAGGGGCAGACAGGGGTTAGTCCTGAGGGCACTGCTGAGGAAAACCTCTCTTCACCCTCCTGCTTTTCTGTTATTAAAAAAAAACCAAAAAACAAAAACAACAACAACAAAAAAAACCCCACCAAGTTAAAAAATATGTCTGAAATTGGGACTCCCTGTCCTAGCAGTGGGAATGAGGAGGCAGCAGTGAGAGCTCTGCCAAACTTCTAAGGAAGGTTCAGACTTTTCCTCCAAAGGCAGAAATAGCTGCACACCTGGAAGAGCAAGTTTGGGTGGTGTTCAGAAATACTGGTGGCACTTAGTGACACAGTCTAGGGGCCATGAGGGGATTGGGGGAAGGTTGGACTTGACATCTGGGTTGGACTTGATGTCTGGGTGGTTTTTCCCCAGCCTGATCCCGTGATTCCTTGGAAAAGAGAATTTGCAAAGCACAGTCTCTGTTATCCATTAAACATCACAGAGTTTAGGCTTGATTTCAGTCCTAAAGCTTTCTGCTTCCCAGCAAGCCCCAGTCACTGAGCCCTGGATCATGTTTTAATGGCATAAATATTGACAGTCCCCGGGATAAACATCAGGTTTATTGATCAAGGTGTAGCACTTCTGCAGGTTTACAGAAGCAGAAGGAATCACAAATCATGTTTCCTGAGCCAGGCTGTCAGTAGGGGCTGTTATCCCTTCTCCCAGATGGAAATGCTGGGAATTCATGTGGAGAGAACTCCTGGGACAGCACATTCCCAGATGGAGCTGCTCTGGCCCAGCTGAGCCCATTCCCCCTCGCTGCCTCATCCCAACATGGGGTATTTTTATCAAGGGAGCCAAGTGACAAGATTCCCAGGAAATTATTTCCATGGACAATTTCCATCCAAACCAGAGAACAGAATAGAAAAGTCTCGGGGCTGAGGAAGGAAAGGTCATTCCCGTTCCAACTCCTGCACTTGTGCAACTGGGATCAAAGTGGCAAATTGGGAAATCTGAGAGGGATCCATCAGTGCAGGAGCACACATCCCATGACACTCCTGTGCTTCCCATGTGTCTATCTGTGTCCTTATTTATATCCTGCCTCGGGGAGCTGCCTGTGACACACGTGGGACATTTCTGGGTCACACCCTCGAGTCGATCACACAAGCCAAGGACCAGGAACTGTCACAGCTCCAGGAGAACATTTGCTCCAGGCATGTGATGGGGTAATTATCCACCACAGGGCTCCTCATCTGTCCCTGGCCCTGTTGGAACTGGCAGCCAAGTCCTGCTGGAATCAGGATATTGGAGGATATTGTAGGTTCTACTTAAATCTCTTTCCTGCTATTGTTTGTGTTTAGGAGGCAGCAAAAAGATGGTTTTCTACCATGACCCTTTCCAGGCACTCCTGGATCAGATATTCCTGCTTTAGTCTTGGCTTAGGCCATGTCTCAACCCCTCCTGCATCCATCCTTCACCCATCCAGTGCATTCCCTGCATTCCAAGCAATTCACAGGGTCACAGGTTATTGTGAGTTGGAAGGGAGCCACAGGATCATCGAGTCCAACTCCCAAGCGAACGTCCACCCAGGGATCAGCCCCACAACCCTGGAACCACGGGCACCACGCTCCATCCATCCAAGCCTCCCACCATCCAGACCATGTCACTGAGCTCCTCATCCGATTCTTATTTATTAAACATTAATTAATACTGTTTGAAAAAGGAATTTCAGCAGAGGGGGGGGGGAAGAAGTCCTTTCTCCGGGTCCCCGCTTTAAAAAGAGCGTTAAATCAATTCCGGTTTAACAGAATTAGTTTAATTCTAGTTTATTCACAAGTGTCCAGTTTAATTCAGAAGTGTCTAAGGCGCCTCAACAGGAAAATAAAAATTTGGAGAAGGGACAAAACAAAATGCAAAACGTTCTGCAAATGAATCATCAAACAATTCTGAGGTCTGGTTT
>WEKX01014970.1:13145-23309 GCA_013390025.1 Pitta sordida
AAGATATTTTAGTTGGAAAAGGATCCTGTCGACCTTTCCCGGTTGCATTTCTGGGCAAAAAGTGCCTGGGATTGACTTGACCATGTCAACACAAAACATCTCTGGAAACGATTTCCCCAAGAGCCCTTCGTGGGCTCCTAAAACCTCCATCCCCTATGACTTTGAAATGCAAATTTCAGGCAAATCTAGTCAGGCTAATGACTTACCCACCGCCTTTCAAGAAAGCGGGGACAATATCCTTGAGATTTCTCTGCCTCAGGGGCTTCCTTTTTTTTGTTGTTTTTGCTGTTTCTTTGTGGTTTTTGTTTGTTTGGGCTAGTGTTTTTGTGGTTTTGGTTGGTTGGTTGTTTGGTTTGGAGGGGATTGGGGTTTTTTGTTTCAGTTTGTGTGTGTGTTTTAGGTTTCGTTTATTTGGTTGTTTGGTGTGATTTTCTCGGTTGGCTTTTTGTTGTTTGTTTGTTTTTTTTTTATCAGGCTGGCTTTAAACAACAAGAACAAACTTTGATTTCACTGAAGGAAAACGGTCTTTAAAGAGACAGCTGCTTAGAAACCAATCGTTGCTGTGCATTTGGGGAGACATAAGAAGGAAATAGATGCCCGTAGTGCATGCGTAAAGCATACTTAATTATCGATTATACGTGTTTCGTACGTATCTCAACAGCGTTAAGTCTTCATTCAGCAGCATGTAAATGTTAGTGCGATCGGCTGAGACAACGGACGTCCGGGGTAAAGTTCTCTTGTGCTTATCTAGCGCATCTCTGTGTCTTGATCAGAGAGAGATGGCAAGCCTGGGGTTGCAGAAATGCAGTCTGGACTCGTCGTAAAGAGGAATTGGCCGAAATCTGTCCAAACGTTCTGAAGCCATGAACTCAACTTTATTTTTAAGCACCGACTGACAGAAGATGAAGGAAACCTCAGGAAACCAGGCTTTGTGAACATCATCTCAAGTTTGATTATGTTAGAATCACCAAATCTTCTTGATAAGCAATTACTTCCTTGGCTTTCTTCGTTTTCTGAGCTTGAATGGCAGAATTGCAGAGCGGAATGGAAGATCTCACATCGTTCAAAATACTGAGCCGGAATATATCAGGAAACCCGTCACAGAAATTGTGCCAGAGGACTTTCATTTGCCTTTCATTGAGTCAACCCTATAAGGAACACAACATTTTTTTTTTTTATGACGGGTTCTTCCCTGATTTGTGATTGTTAGTTCTCTTTACTGGATAATTTAGTTGTGATGTGTCATTCTGACACTCATTTTTAGTCAAGATTGTTCCCAGTGATATTTTTCTCATTTCACTTTCAGACATAGCCTTTCACCCTTCTGTCGGTAGGAACTCTAACTTCTTTTTTTTGTGGTTTTTTTTTTGTTTGTTTGGGTTTTGGTTTTGTGTTTGTTTGTTTGTTTGTTTTGGGGGTTTTTTGTTTGTTTGTTTGTTTTGTTCTTTGTTTTTGTCTTTTTTTAATCACTTCTTTTTGTTGCTGTCGCTGTTGCTATTGTTGTGAGAGGACGGTGATTTCAATAGCGTACTGCGCTGTAATTCCCGTCTCGGGAGGGCCGGGGCGATGCTGCCTTTCTGCGGGGAACCGCGGCGGCGGGAAGCTGAGCACTGAAGCGGAGCCTTCGACGGCAGGACGATGGGCCAGCGGCATGAATCATCACGGGTTGGGCTTTCATCGCTACAGTACTCGTCAGCGGTTGAGCGGGAGCCCTGTCCGCCTGTACATCGGTCGCTCCAGAGGCACGCTCATGACACTGTTGCCCCTGCCCTCGGGCTTCCAACTTGGCTGTTGCTGCTCCCGGAGCAACCCAGCCGGGCGGGGGGCGAGGGCGCCGACCCGCAGGGAGTCAGTCTGGTCCCGTGTCCGCGGGGCTCGGCCGAGCCTGCAGGTGGCGATCGGCACCTCCGGCCGCAGTAGCCAGGGGCGCGCGCTGCCCTCCCAGCCTCGCCGGCAGTGCCTGCTCACAGGACGCTCCGCCTCGCCACCCTTCCCCTCCGCCCCGCCGCCAGTGCCGAGGGAAAGCCTGGACCCACCGCTGCTGGGGCGGGGCTGCTGTGGGATAGAAAGAAGNCGTCCTCCGACCCTCGGCCGCCTCCCGCTGCGCTATATAGGGGAGGGAGGGGTGGTGGAGCAGGGTGTGCCCGGCGTGGCCAAAGCGCACGGGGCGGCGATGCCTCCTGCCAGGGGAGGGCACAAGTCATCGGCGCCTCTTCCCACGCCCGTCTCCTAAAGCGACCCCCTTCCTCCCCCCGCCCAGCATGGATACGGCCAACAACACTACCTCCCCATCGCGCTCCCCCGAGGGGACAGTCGACCTAGCCGAAGTGACCCTGGGCTACCAGGTACTCACCTCCTTGCTTCTGGGCACGCTCATCCTGTGCGCTGTGAGCGGCAACGCCTGCGTGATCACAGCCATCGCGCTGGAGCGCTCCCTGCAAACCGTGGCCAACTATTTGATCGGCTCGCTGGCCGTCACCGACCTCATGGTGTCCGTGCTGGTGCTGCCCATGGCGGCCCTCTACCAAGTGCTGAACAAGTGGACGCTGGGGCAGGTCACTTGCGACATCTTCATCTCGCTGGACGTGCTATGCTGCACCTCTTCCATTCTGCACCTGTGCGCCATCGCCTTGGACAGGTACTGGGCCATTACGGACCCCATTGACTATGTTAACAAGCGGACTCCCCGACGGGCGGCCGTGCTCATCAGCCTGACCTGGCTTGTCGGCTTCTTGATATCCATCCCCCCCATGCTGGGCTGGAGGACGCCGGAGGACCGCTCAAACCCCGACGCCTGTACCATCAGCAAGGACCACGGGTACACCATCTACTCCACTTTCGGCGCCTTCTATATCCCTCTTCTTCTCATGCTGGTGCTCTACGGTCGCATCTTCAAGGCAGCCCGCTTTAGAATCCGCAAGACAGTAAAGAAAGTGGAGAAGAAGAAAATCGCCGACACTTGCCTCGCTCTCTCTCCGGCCACCATGCAGAAGAAAGGCAACGGTGAGCCTGGCAAGGGTTGGCGGCGAACTGCAGAGCCCAAGCCCGGTGCCTGTGTAAATGGCGCGGTGCGGCAGGGCCAGGACGGGACCACCCTGGAGATCATCGAGGTCCAGCGCTGCAACAGTTTCTCCAAGACGCACCTGCCGCTGCCCAGCGGTGCGTGCGTCTCCCCACCGCCTTCCTCCTTCGAGAGATGCAATGAGAAGAACACGGAGGCCAAAAGGAGAATGGCGTTGTCTCGGGAGAGGAAGACTGTCAAGACCCTGGGCATCATTATGGGTACCTTCATCCTCTGCTGGCTGCCCTTCTTCATCGTAGCCCTGGTCCTGCCTTTTTGTGACAGTAAGTGCTACATGCCCGCGTGGCTGGGGGCAGTCATCAACTGGCTGGGCTACTCCAACTCCCTTCTCAACCCCATTATCTATGCCTATTTCAACAAAGACTTCCAAAGTGCTTTTAAGAAAATTATCAAGTGCAAATTTTGCCGGCAATGAAGCCCGCCGCTCCGGGACGGGGCAAGCGGGGTACTGCTGTTCGCTCTTCCCGCCTGCCCCGCGCCGCAGTGTGCGGCCCCTCTACAGCGCCGTCCAAGGGGCGGGGGACTCCGGCATCCGCCGCTCTGCGCCCCGGAATCCTTCGGTCCTACCCCCGCCGGACAAGACTCGCGGGGCAGGACTCCGCTGGGAACGGCGCGGGACGCCCGGCCCGGGAGGTCTCCGCGGCCGCCCTCGTCTTTCACAGCCTCTGCTGCCAGGCGCTGGCGTTTCTGCCTCTCTCCCACCCCCGATCATTCTTGCTAGACTTAGGGTTTGCAGGTCGTTGCTTGTGGTGGCTGTAAACCACAGTATCTGCCCAAGTAGCATCGGTAAAAACAAACCACCCTATGCAGGAAACCGCCGTGTCGGGGATTATTCTTGGATTTACAAAGCGACGGCGGTGGACTCAGAGTCCGACCTCGGTCTGGCAGTGTGAGTATGGAGGCTGGGGGCGAAGGAAGGAGCGTTGGGCACGTTGCTTTCCGGGCTGTGAAGCCTTCAAGTGCGTGTTCTCGGGAAAATCGACCGGGTTTTATAATCTTGCAAGGTACTTACAGCAACGTCCCCTTCTGCTTTACGTGCTCCACTGCTATGCTAGGACCTTCCAGTTCATTGGGCTTCCCTTTGTTACACCACAGGGAAACTATGTGAGTTAACCCCCAACCGCTCGCCTCATTATATGGAGATTTATGGGGATTATTTTTTTTAAATGCCTTCGACCGACTGTTTGCTAGCAAGGAAAGGCTTGGCGCTGTGCGACTACCCTTGAGTACACCGCGCACGCAACGGGACAGGCAGTTTAAGCAGCCTGTGAAGTAGGGCTGCTTTTTTGCTTTCTATCGTTTGTTTTTTTTTTCTCTCTTCCTTAAACTGCTTTAAAGTTTCTCTCGAGACATTGCGGTTGCTTCGGAGGCAGCCAGCTGAGTCATGTTTTGCTCGAGGAAAAAGAAAAAAAAAGAAAGGAAAGGAAAAAAAGAAAGATAAACAACAACAAACCGATCCAAACCAATCAACCAAAACCTTGCCATGTGCTCCGTGCCGGTAGGGGAGGGGCCGAGAACATCCGCCGGTGGCAGTCGCAGGTGGGGAAAGCAGGCTCTCTCCTCCCTCGGCCCAGCCCCGGCGAGGGGAAGCACGATCTTCCCCGCAAGCTGAGAGCCACGGCCGAGAGCAGGCAGTGTCGGAACCGAGCCTGGTCTGGCCCGACCTTGAGACGGCTCCGCAATCCTCCGCCCGCAGAGGGTCCCCCCTCTTACACTAGTCCAGCTGCTTGGCTCCGAGAAACCCGGTGTGCTGCTTCTTCCCAGCGTGGCCCGGGGTTGGGGCAGAACTGCTCTGCCCGCCGCACAGTCCCTCTGTCCGCCCTACCCCCTGCCTCTCCCCTGCCGTACCCTCGCTTCTCCCGCCGGGACCTTAGGCCGCCTCCGGTCCGGGAAGGGAAAGGCGCCGGGAGGGATACCGGCACTGGGGCGGCTGCCACGTACCCCAGGAATGAATGCTTGACCAAAAAAAATTATATATTATATATATATATTCCTGTTTATTTTTGTGTAATCTATGTTACTTGTAAGTAAAAGGGAATGTGAAATCTGTGCGTCATGTGAATGTAAGTGTCCAGTAATTTCTGAACTTCGACGGCTGATATTAAACGAAAATAGTGCTTTTAGCAATCTCGGATATGTAGCTGATTTTCTGAAAATCTTATTTGGCCAAATTTTTCTCAATTAAATGATAAGATCATTAGTCTTACCTCCTTTCTGATTACTCTTAACTTATTTATGTCCTAGATAGTCCTCAGGCGCCGGAGTGTCAGAGGAGGTAGCCTGGAGCGATTAGGGAGGCGAAACTTCTTTTGAGCCCTCAAGTATCCGCTGACTTTGGGAACACCGCGCCGCGGCTACGGTTGCAAAGCTGCCGGGCACTCCTGCGAGCGGGGGCGGCAGGGCCCGGACACACCGCCGATGCGGCGGGATTGCTGTTGTGCAGCGGCATTTGTTCGCCTCAGTTCCTCCTTCCAAGTCCCACCAACTCCGGCAAGTGCGTTCCTGTACGTTTTGCCTTTTTCCAATTAATTTTTTACTTTTTTTTTTCTTTGTAAACCCTCTTGTTAACTCCTCGGCAACGATACCAGCTGGGAAAGCGTGGCCGCCCTCCGGTACCACATGACAGACCTCGCGGGGTCGTCCAGCGCCCCGGGGGTTGGCGCCTGACAGGATGGGGCCGTCTGACTCCGCTGAGTGCCCCAAGACCTCGAAGGAGAAAATACCCGGGGCTGCCTGAGTCAGGTCGGCATAAGGGGGGGCGCCGCTTCGATGCTCCTTGTGTTCATTTCGCCCCCGCTCTGCAGGGCGGGGGACGGCCGGAGTACCGGAACAGCCCCTGGAGCCACACTGAGGGACGGGCTGCCCCGCCCGGCTGCTGAGGGGAAGCTGCGAGGCTTGGGAGGGCAAATCCCTCCATCTGATTTGCCGAGAGGCAAGACGTGTCGTTTCCCGTCCACCTCTGCCGCCTGTGTTCGGGAGTCCTCCCGCTCCCTTCCAAGGGCAGTACGCGTGGGAGCATCCCCGCAGCCCTGCCACCCTCCCTGGCAAGTGCTCTGCTGGAGGGACGCGGGGCACCTGCGCTTCAGCGACTGCAATCACCGGCCTCTCTGCCTTTCGCCTTGGCAGGGATACAGTTCTCAGCCACTCTGTGCCCCACGGCATGGCCACACGGGCCGGATCCCAGCACCCAGGGTGCCATCGGCGGCTGTCACCGAACCCAGTCTTTCAACCCGGCTTCGCGACTCTGCACCACCAATGGCGGAAATAGTGGCCGTGACCTGCGTGAGACTGTCTCTGAACAGTTTTACGTTTTCTCACTGCCTCTGCTGTCTCCTTATTTTTTTTTCTCCCTTTTTGTAACGTAGAGGAAAGGGCCTCCTTTATGGGATGGGCCTTTTTGTTTCTGTACTGTGGTTTTCAAATTCTTAATTTAATGTCCACTAAGATTAAAAAAACCCAAAACAAAACAAGGACAGCCACCCCAAAAAGCAACCAACCAACCTAATATTTTAAAGGGATAAATCAATTCTGCATTACATAAATCAATATTTATGGTTAGTTGCAATGTTGTAAACGACCAACCTCCTCACAGTTTGGAGAGCTTCATTTCAGTTTTAAAGGTCCTATGGAAGTTCAAGCACTGAATGAAGAAAAATCCAAACAGAAAGAAAAACGTTTGACCTTTTAAACATAGCCACAGAAAAGTGAGTTTTAACAATTTGGGTCAATTGTGGCTATCAAAGATGGGCATAGATATAAAGGCTTTAAACTTATCTTCCTTTAAAAATGCCACTTTAAGCTGCTGTAAAATGAGATGAAAATTCCATAACTTTGTATTTTATTTGCCCTGTGTCTCTAATCCAGGCCGAATTTGGAACTGAATCACACATCTGACAAAGGGCAACTGAATATACTTACACTTATAAGTATACTTATACTTAGCAATTGAAGTACACTTACACTGACCCACTGTACTTCTGGTTGGGATGTGAGGGTGAAGAGGTAGGAAGATGGGAAAGACATTCAGGCTTAAGCTCTGTTGGTCCAAATTGCAAAACAGTTTTTATGGCCATACAATTTCATCTGTTTAAATAAAAATCTTCCACATAAAATGTTCAAGACTTCTTTTCCCCCCTGCCAGTCCTATCCTGAGAGAAACATGGTGAAGGTCTCGTAGGAAAAAATAAAATCCTCTCAAACCAATATCCTTCAGTCTTCTCATTGTTAAAAATCTGATCTGTAGCATCTGCAGTTTCAAACAATTTTGTGAATCTTACTCTAAAACACATAGCCAAGAAATTCATACCTCAGAGCAAAGAAACAAAATGATAATGTGAATGTTTCATAGCTGCTCAGAGATGCAGTTTTATCAGAAGAGATGACTATGATCCCTTTGGATGTGGCTGTAGAAAACCCCAAATGGCTATCATGTATCATGTGAGCAGTCGTAGTGGGGTTCTGCAAAATTTAGAAATAATCGCACCCCTCATAGTTTCAGAAAATACTGTATCTACTGTATTTCTGGATTTCAGTCCAGGTCTGTTTGTGTATAGGCTGCTGTGAACCTTACCTTATCTTGCTGTGCACAGCTGAAGTCCTGTTCTCTGTGAGTAACCAGAGTGACTTCAGGGGCAATTTCATGGCATTAAATACCTTCTGTTGAACTGGAGGCAACAAATCTTTGGTGAATAATCCTTTACACAATGGGATCATAGTATAAATTGGATGACTTAATGAGGTGTTTTCCTGACTTAGGCAGGGAGTGATGGAAGATTCATCAGTGTTTCCTTACCTCTCTTAACTAAAAAAGATCAAGCACACAGAATATTGGAGATTCAACCCATACACACCTATATGTGGCCATAAATTCCAGCCCTGCAAATGTCTGCACCAAATTAGTTTGGCAGACTGTCAACATTGTCCAGAAGAATGAAGAGGAGGGATGGGAAACAGATGGATTATAAAGTATTTTGAAAATTACTAAACATGAATAAAATTTGATAGGTCTCCCAAAAAGGCACATGACCATCCAGATGGTTTCTGCCATTTTCATTTTTATGTTGGAAATATTGAGGGTTTTAGAAAGGGAGAAATCATGCACAAGCAGGGGGTACTATCAGATTCTGCTGTACTAACGTCCTTTGCTTTTTGGACTAAACAACTCTTGAAGCATCTTTTGCTGGTAAGCAGAGTCAGTGTAATCCTTTCAAATCAACTTACATATTTCAGAGCTATTTACACCCATTCTGCTGAAATGTAACCTATGTACACAGGAGAAATAAGAATGATGTAAACTAAAGGTGTTATCTATGCCCTATTTTAATTTGACCTTATTCCTGCATCTTGACATTTTCTCTCTTGTTGCTTCGGCGGGCAGATGTAGGCCTAATGGATTTTGTGCATAATGGAGTGAAGTGGATACCATACAGCATATGCTATACCATTTCAGGTATATCCTCAGTAGTGAATGTTATGTGTAACCCAATCTTTCAAATGAAATCTGCTCGGTAGGATGGAATAAGCTTACCATGTACTCTTTTATTCAAGTGGCTTAGAAGGAAAACGTCCTTTTTGATATCATAGTGATTGGTTATGATTTTTAATGATCTAGTGTCAAAAAAAATATATACAACTGCTAAGTTAAAATATATAACTTCTATTGTCCAAGCATAAGTCTTTTGGACCAAAATGAGTTGTGAAATAGTTCAGAAACTGCTAAATTTGACACGTAAACACTATGTCTTTGAGATCAAGATTTCAGTAGATGACAATTTCTGGTTGGCCTTTGAAAGAATTATTTCAGATGCAGTGAAAGTGAATTGGATTTGAAGACACCCAAACCATCAGAAATACCTGGAACCAAGTCAGAGGTGTTACCTGTATTTAGGTTTGCTGGTTGCCTGTCATCAAGACACTGATCTTAGGCAGAGATTGTGGAATAATCAGGTCTCATGCAGGCAAAATACTTGTGTGGGTGTTGCCTTCAAATTAGTGGTCCTCCAGGTTCTATCATCTTCCCACCTCTTCAGATATCTTTCCATATGTGGTGGAAAACATGGGCAAAGTGCAGGTAAATGTCCTAGGGGACAGCCGTTGGTGATAGTCTTTGAAGCTTGCCCTGGAGGAGCTGACACTGAAATGCAGTCTCAGAAACTTCTGTTCCTGAAATGAAGAATGCTACTCTCCCCCACTGTGCTAACTATTTTAAACCTCAGGCCAAGCCAAGACTGAGCCAAAGAGGGTCTGATCTGGTCAAACTACCCATTGAAAATGGCCTCCAGCACACTTTGTCTTTACTACACAGTGGTAAGAGCTACTGCCAGCTATTGCCAGCTACTGCAAGCCAGGCAGAGGGAATTTTCCACCTGCTTTTGAATGTTTATTCATGATCTCTCCCCCAGCTTCAAGAAAATTAAAAAAAAAAAAAAGCGACTGGCCCTTGAAGAATACTGTTTGTCTTTAGAAGAATTGCGGCATGAATTTAGTTTATGATTTCTTGAGCAGCTGACATGCTGCCTTATTTTGACATAGCTCAGTGTATGTGCCTTTAATCAAAACACCATGCAGGTCAAAGAGGCAATTTCCCCCACTATACTTCAATTACAGGAAACTTTTCTGAAAATCCTTGGGCTAGTTGCTTGATAATGCAATTTTCAGTAACCCTTAGAATTTATTTCCCCTATTTCCTGTGGTCAAGTCAGTCAGCTGCTCAAAAGGACAGGGTTAAATGTCTCTAGATTTCCAAAAGACTACTGTTAAATTACTGTGATATCTGTCTTTGAAGCCTCATTTTTTTCTGGAGTTGGGTAGAATTTTTAAAGCAATCAGATTTGCACAGATTTCTACCCTGACTTCAGCTAGAGAGACAAACACTCTCTCTCTCCATCATCTCCCTTACTATGTGTACTACTGAAAAGCAGTGACTTTTTCAGTAGAACCAGGCAAAGCAATGCTTCTTGAAGGAATTTAAGTAAATGTGTGTAATGTTTTTTAGCATGTTACAAGTTTTCAAAGGTTCACAGGTTCACAGGTTATTCCGAGTTGGAAGGGATCCCAAGGACCATCTAGTCCAATTCCCAAGC
>WEKX01014974.1:3137-13163 GCA_013390025.1 Pitta sordida
CGGAGGGAGATCCACAAGGATTTGGGTGGGTGGGGGGGTGATTTTTCCCTCCTCGTCCTCTCCCACCTGCCCCATCCTGTCCCTGCTCTGGCAGGTTCCAGCCTGTCCCGCAGGGAACTGGAGAGGAGGGGGAGCCTTGTTTTCCCAGGGGGTTTCACCCTCTTGCCCCCTAAATTTTCGCAGATCTCTCAGCAAACTGGGTTGAACTGGAGACGAGAAGATGACAGACACGACTCCCACATTGTGCTGAGGGGACACAGAGGGCTCAGAGGAGCCCAAGCATCGCTCCTGCCACTCTCCAGCTCTCAGGGACATCGCGGAGGGGACAAACACCCCGATTCCCCCCATCTCCTCCCTCATGGGGTACAGCCCTGGCAACGCTCCGGTGCCCCACAGAAACCCTCCAGCCACACGGTGTTCGCCAAACGCTTCCCTGAGAGGGAGGACAGGGCACAAGTGCCAGCCCAAGGACTCGGATTTTCCACAGAAACCCTCCAGCCACACGGTGCTCACTGAATTCTTCCCTGAGAGGGAGGACAGGGCACAAGTGCCAGCCCAAGGACTCGCATTTTCCACAGAAACCCTCCAGCCACACGGTGCTCACTGAATTCTTCCCTGAGAGGGAGGACAGAGCACAAGTGCCGGCCCAAGGACTCGGATTTTCCATGTGGAGTCACTCAGGCGGGACTGCAGCTCCCTCAAGCAAGGAAAAGGAGTTTCCAGCAGCACTTTCCCCCCCCCGGATTAGCAGCACAGGGAATGGGTGTGAGGCGCTGCACAGGTGACCCAGCCAGGGCAGCCCAGGGAAAAGTGACTTGAGGTGACAATGCACAAAACAAGACATGGGATGAAGCAGAGTGTGGTGCCGCTGGGTGGAGGGTGCTCCAAAAGAAGGCTCCCTGCTCCTTGAGAGGGTTTGGGGATGCAGGACAAAGCCAACAGCTGTGGGGTGCTGAGGGGTCTAAGCCCAGCCTAGAGAAGCCACCGAGAGCAGAGGTGATGTTCCATGGGGACACTGCAAATGCCAGTCCAGGGACTCGGTGACAACTGTTAGGGGCTCAGGAGGAACATCGTCCAGCTGGGAACTACGGGAACTCAGGGACTACAGCGATCCAACCAGGGCACAGCGCTGCCAGAGGAGCTGAGCCTGTGCCAGGGGCTGAGGTGATGGGCAGGAAAAACCCCCTGGCACGTCCTCGGCCTCGCTTTCCACAGGGGTGGGAGGGAAGGTGGGGGATCCTCAGCTCCAGGAGCACACCGAGGTGGCAGAGGGGTCACCCTGTCACACCCCACCACCAGGTGTGACACTCCCTGACCAGGCACCCCCAGCACAAACACTTCCCAAAGCTCTTCTCTGCTCCTCTCCTCCATCCCAATCCAAGGGCAGCTCCCTGAAGCCACTCCTGCTTCTCCACACAGCTCACACCAGGGACAGGACAAGGTTTTGGAGGGGAAAAATAAAAGAGGGTGAGAGTGGACCTCAAGCAACAGGGGTGGGGTGGGCAACATTATCAATATGATAATTAGTAATTCACGCAGTGAATCTGGGGAAGGCCAGCCCAGAGGCAGAGCTGGGAAGTGCCTGGAACACCCTTCTCTGGCTGCTCCCTGGGGCTGGAAACACACAACCTAAAGAGGTTCACAGTCTTGATTTTTTGNGACAGGGGTCAGGACATCCTGCCAGGCTTCTCCACGTGGCGTGTCCTCTGCTCAGAGCACTGACACCCAAAATGTGCTTTAAAAACTCTTCACCCTGCTCTTCCCAGGGCTGAAACAGAGCAAAACCAGTTGGAGGATGGTGACATCCTGAGCCTCCTCATCCTCGGCAGAGCTTGGAGAGCACAGCTCCCAGGGGTGGCTGGTTGGGAGCGCTCTGAGAAGGGTCTGTCCCCATCTGTCCCCCCACAAAGGGGTCAGGACAGCGTCACATCCCATGGGAACACTGCCTGAGGGGAGCAGCTCCCGGCTCCCCGCTCCATCCTTCCCGGGACAGGTGAGGAGAGAAGGGATATGACACTGGAAAGAGATTCCTCCAGTCAGGTCAGTCCTATGGGAACGGGGCGGGGGGGGGTTTCAGCTCCCCCTCAGCCTTGAACCCAAACGAAGTCTGTGGAACAGCTTTCAAAGCAGTGTCTCTTCTGTAGTGTGACGTCAGTGCCCGCACAGGTACCGTCGGTTTGCTCGCAGCAGGGACAGGAAAAAAAAAACCCAAAACCCCAAAGAAAAAACCCTCCCCACCTCCAAAAAAAAAAATAAAATGAAAAAAAACCCCAAGGAAAAAGAAAGTGTCTGAGGGCTGGAGGTCGGGCTGGTCCTACCCGATCTGGATGTGGCCCGAGTACATGGTGAGCAGCACCATGATGGTGAAGCCCGTGAGCAGCCCCGCGTTCTGGATGGCGAAGGTGATCAGGGCGCTGCCGTTCTGCTCGTCCTCACGGCTCACCTCGTTCATCTCGGGGAACTGCAGGGGGGGAAAAAGCAGCAAAATCAGGTACAGCCTCAGCGACACGGACCACCCACCGCCCGTCCCCAGCCCGTGGAGTTCACTCAGCAAAGTGCCAAGGGGACGGAGCAAACCTCCCTGTGCCCCCTCCAAGGCTGAGGGCAGGACAGAGGTTTTCCTCAATAAAACCCAAGTCCCTGGGAAGCAGGTGAATGCACAGCCAGGCTCAGGATTTACCATGTCAGCCAGGGCTATGTAGAGGAACATCCCTCCAGCCAGGGCGAAGATCCAGTTGGCAGAGAAGTGGCTGCCGGCCACGATGCCAAAGGCCAGGCCCACGTAGCAGCAGCAGGCGGAGATGAAGTTGAAGAAGAGAGCCTGGCGGATGGTCATCCCCGCGTTCAGCAGGATGACAAAGTCCCCTGCGGGATGGAAGGATGGGAGGGTGAGGAGGGAAGGGCTGTGGGTTGTACTGGGTGTGAGCTCGGGGTTGTGGAATCGTGGAATATCCTGAGTTGGGACATGCAAAGGATCACTGAGTCCAACTCCTGCCCCTGCACAGGACACCCCCAGAACTCACATCACGTGCCAGCTCAAGCGTGGGCTCCCCACTGCCCATCAGTTCAGACATTCCCACCCAAACCCACCTCCCCCTTTGACTGACCACACCACTGCCCATCAATTGAGACATTCCCACCCAGACCCACCTCCTCCTTTCACTGACCACACCACTGCCCCTAAATTCAGACATTCCCACCCAAACCCACCTCCCCCTTTGACTGACCACACCACTGCCTCTAAATTTGGACATATCCACCCAAACCCGCCTCCTCCCTCCACTGACCACACCACTGCCCCTAAATCCCAACCTTCACACCCAAACCCCCCCTCCCAAACCAACGAGGTGTTGAGGTTTGTTTTCTTTTCCTGCCTTCAGATGTCTCCCTCTAAATTTAAACCTCAGACATCATGTTACCTCGTTATTTTTAGAGCGGCGATCGCTCAGTGCCGTTCGCAGCCCTGCCCTCCCTCGCTGCTCAGCCCACCCCAGACCCTCCTTTTTCCCTCCAGGGGGGAGCACACCCGTACCCAGCTCGTGGGGGAACTCCTCGCAGAGGATGGCCACGGAGGTGCTGATCCCTTGGAAGACGGAGACGGTGAAGGAAGCGCCGATGGCCAGGCCGTCGATGAAGTTGTGGAGGCCGTCGCTCAGGGTGATCATCCAGGCCAGCGTCCCGATGTCGGAATACCTCACCTCCTTCAGCCAGTAGCACGCGCTCTGCGAGGCCTGCAGGTCCTGCCACAGCACCCCAAAGCGGGGGCTCAGCACCCAAATATTCCAGGGAGGGGCACTGGGGGGGTGTCACTGATCCCTCCTCCGGCTGGGGAAAAACACCCTCCGCACTCATTCCATCTGCTTCCCACCACCCCACAGAGGATTTGGGGTCTGAAACTCCTCCTCGCTGACAGGTGGGGGTTTGCCACGTGCCCACGCCGTGCCCCACAGGGTGAGGCACTCACCTGGACAGAGAGGGAGCCCACCACTGCCTTCTCATCCCCGGGCTGGGGCTTGCACTCCAGCTCGCTGGTTATGTGGGGGATCATGTGGTCCAGGTCCCCGTTCTGCAGCTTCTCTGTCACTCCCTCCTCCTGGTCCTTCTTGGAGGGCAGAGCCTCGGGGCCGTAGTGGCTGTGCCCGTGGTGATGCTGTGGGATCAGGGGGTTCAGGGCTGGCAGCCACCCCGATATACCCACTGCTTCCCCCCCCACCATCCCCCTGCTCAGCCTCACCTGGTCCTTCTGCTTCAGGAGCATCTTCAGGACCTTCTCCGTGAAGAAGAAGAGGTAGAAGCCCCCAAACACCACGGCAGATTTGGAAACGTAATAATCTTCCTGAGGGTTGAACCCAAAGGCCTGCAGGCAGGAGGGGACGTGGCAGAGGATGAGGGGCAGCCCCTGGCAGTGTCTTTCACCTGCCTTTGGCCCCTGGGTGACACTGGGGGGGTGTGACACGGCTTTCTGACCTCTCTGTGGAGCAGCTGCTTTGGGGACAAGCTCAGAAAATGCTTTTGTGACCCTTTAATCCCCTGTACTCCCTGATCCAAGCTGGCCGTGCCCCAGGGCATTGGATCCAGCGCCCGCACCGGGGCAGGGATGCCAAGATCAGGCTCTGCTCTCACAGAGGATGGAAGGGCAATAAAAAGGAACTCTCTGCAGCCTGAGGGTCTCCGTGGAGTGCTCCCCTTCCAAATTCCAGCCCCGAGGAGCTTCCAGCCTCCTCCCTACCTCGTTCCTGGCTCCCCTCCGGCGCCGCCTTCCCCTTCTCCAGCCAGAGAGAGACAAACAGCCCCCGAGAGAGAGAGAGAGGAAAGGACAGACCCGCCGGGGCTCTCCCTACCTCGGGGATGAGCTGGAAGAGGGCGTTGGAGTAGAGAGTTCCAATCGCCAGAGCTATGAAGTAGAGGAGCAGCCGCTTGTAAAAGGTCTTCTTCATGAAGGGCACCACGCTGGCTCCCACCAGCGAGCACAGGGAGATGACGGAGACGCAGAGGAAACCGTAACCCCAGACTGGGGCGTGAGAGCCAGACCCAACCCCAGGGGACGGGAGAGGCCAGGGAGGAGATCAACGTGGGGGGACGGGGAGGGAGGGAATCCACACCGAGAGCACAGAGAGAGGAGAGGAGAGGGGAGAGAAGAGGACATTCATTAGTGATTGTCGTTCATCTTGGCTTGGCTCAGACCTGGTGCCGGGTGGCTTTGGGAACGGCTCTTTGGGAACAGCTCTTTGGGAACGGCTCTTTGGGAACGGCTCTTTGGGAAGGGTGGGATTCTCGCAGCCAGGCCGTGCCCCAGCTCTGCTCCATGAGCCATTCCCAAGCCACACAACACCGAGGTCTCCCGAGCACCTCGTACGCTCCATCCCCATCCCGGCCCACGCTGGGCTGCTCCGGGTGAGGGTGAGGCTGGAGCGTACGGAGGGCACTGCAATTCCTGCAAAATCAGGAATCAGAGGCACTTTATTTTTTACACCCAGCGAATAAACGTGGCAGTTCTGGAGTTGAAAAAGAGCCTTGGAAAAACATCCCACTGCCAAGAGGAGCCGATTGTTTGCCTGGGAGCAAAGCAGGCGACGCTGGGGGGCAAAACCCAGTGGATTTTTAAAGCTGGATACGCAGGATCTCGGATCCAGCTTATCCTCTGCCCAGGACAGTGCTCCAGAGGCATCAAGTCCGCCAGGATTCATCCAACTCCACAACTGTGCAATTACAACACAATTAACTTGCGATATTTCTGTCGGTCCCATCGGAGCACCAGGAAACCTCGTGGAGGTTTGTGGGAAACATCGGGCTGAGAAACCAGGGAGAGAGAGAAAAATACATATAAAGGAAATAAAGGATTTGTTTGGCTGATTGCAGAGGAAGCTGGTGCTGTTCTCAGTGATTTTATACGGATATTCCTCCGTGATTTTATATGGATATTCCTCCGTGATTTTATATGGATATTCCTCCATATATATGGATTTTATACAGATGTTTCCTCCTCAGGTTCACGCCACTGGTGCTGCCTCAAGCACGGCTGAGCACGCCCTTCCAAGGGGATAAACCCCTGGACACACAGAGCAGCTTCTCCCAGCACATTCCCAGCCCTCAGACCCAACAGGGATTTACTGGTGCTCCGAGAGGGGAGAAAAGCCCCTGAGACAAGCCCTGAGCCTGGGGTGACGGAGGGGGGCGGTTGGATTGGGCGGGGTGGAGGCAGAGAGGGTGCCCGGAGAGCCACCCTCGGAGACAGGAGAGAGGCAGGGACGTTCTACTGCACCTCTGGGATGAGCTGGAGGAGCGCGTTAGAGAGCAGCGTGCCGATGGAGAGCGCGATGAAAAACAGGAGGACGCGGTGGAAAAAGGCCTTGGAGGAGCACGGCACGATGAGGACTCCGAGCAGGGAGGCCACGTTAATCATGGACACACTGAGAAAACCAAAGCCCCACGCTGCGGAAGGAGAAGAAACCAGGGCCAGACATTACCGAGGCTCTCGGCCAGCCCGGGGGCGGGCGGGTGGGAAAGGTTGTCCCTGTGCTCTGGACGCTCCAGCTGCGACAAGGCCGTCGTGTTTGGGGCAGGGAAGGTGGGAATGAAGCCGCTGGGTTATTTGGGAAAGGCTTTCCCAGTCAGCCCCAGTGTGGGAGAAGCTGCGCTCGGGGCAGCGGATCCAGGACCTTGGGCACCGTCAGGAACGGGACATGTGGGATATGAGGTTGAGCATCCGCCGGTGGATGGAGGGCAGCAGGTCTCTCCAGGTGCCAGGGCACCCCCTCCCACCCACGGGGATCCACGGCAAGGTCCCTTCCTCATCCAGCTCTCCCGGAGGCACAGACAAACCACAGCAAAACCACGCCACGGCACAATCCACAGCGAGGAAAACCCGTGGAGATTCCTGGGAATAGGAACTACCCGTCCTGGAGCTCCATGGGCAGTGCCTGTTCCCCCACCCCCAGCTCCCCTCTTACCTTCGGCTGAGCTGGGTCTGCCCTCCTCTGTCTGCTCGTTCTCCTCATTCTCCAGGTTCTCGGAGGCGCACGCCCTCGACTCCAGCTGCTGCAGGATGGTGGGGCAGAACTCCTTGAACTCGCTGTGCCCCACGGCAGAGCCCTCGCTCAGGTTGTGGATGGCAAAGAGCTCCACAGAGCTGAAGCACTGGGGAAGGCAAAGGGACAGGAACGTGCCGTGAGACTCCCAGAGCTCCTCGGGGAGAGCCTGGGGGGTTCCCCAGGGATGTTCTGGGGGGTCCAGAGAGCCTCGGCCTTACCCGGGAGAGGTTGAGGCGCTGCTGCGGGGCCTGGGAGAGGTTGGCGTGTCCCACTCCCACATCCAGGCGGTTCAGCAGGGCCTTGAGCTGCTTCAGGCTCAGGGTCTGGCTCTCCCCGTAGCGCTGGAGCAGATCCTGCAGGAAGGAGGCTGCGGACACCGCCGGGCTGTCCCTGCCCGCCCGGACCCGCGGGCAGGGGAGGAGGCAGAGCAGCAGGAGCAGGCAGCAGCTCCGGGGGCCCACACCGGGGATCATGGTGCCTCGGGGACGCTGGGAGAGCAAACACACACTGCTGTTGTTGGCTCCGACCCGCAGGGAGACGGCAGACTCCTTCCCCAGGGAAAGGGGGACTCTCAGACCCCGAGGGGCTGCTCGGATACAAGAGCACCCCCCTCTCCCCTGTGCTGAGCCACCCTCAGGACCCCCCAGCTCACCGTGGGGGGCTGCCAGGACGCGGCTCCCGGGGGTTCTCCAGCCCCGCAGCGCCTCAGGACCTGGGGGAGAGCAGCGGGCAGGGCTTGTGCCTCTGCCAGCCCCAAACCCAGCTCCCCGTGGGGTGAGGAGTCACGCTCCAGCTCCCGGCCACGCGTGGCTCCCCCCGTGCCAGCGGGAACAGGACACGAATCCCTCCAGGGACTCGCCTGGAAGGAGCCCAGGGGCCAGAGGTGGCAATTTCATGAGGTTATATTTTAACCAGGGTAATTACCATGAACCGGGTCCTCCCCAGCTCCAACTGTAGGAGCCTTTATAGTGTTTGCCCAGAGTCAATCCTTGCCCTCTCCTCTCCTTTCAAACGAGCCGGGAATCGATAAAAGTGGGGTGGCACAAACGGGGGGTTTGGGAAGGGAAGGGGAGCACGACCTGCACGTCCACCCCGGGAGGCACCCCAGAGGCTGGAACTCGGCCCTGCCTCCCTGGAAACACTTCACCGAAAGGTGAACAGCCAATTTGGGATTCATAAGGGCAGGGAGGAACTCCCAACAGCCCGCTGTCCCCATAGATGTGACAGCCATCCCAGCTGCCTCCTGGCTGCCCTTTCCAGGGGCTCCTGGCTGTCCCTGGGACACCTCGCGGGGCCTGGCCTGTGCTGATGGTTTGCAGGCTCCGCTCTCCTCCAAAAACGAGCCCAGGACATTTTTGAAGCCCAGCCAAGCGATTGTTCCCAAAATAACCCGAGGCCAGGACTGTGAAGAAAAGGGGGCTGCTGGGGCACAGGAGGACCCGCTCCCCATCCAGGACCCCGTTCCCCCTCCGAAGGCTCCCACATTCCCGCAGGTTTTACCAGCTTACCACCACCTTGTGAGCTTTGTTCTGGGGAGGTTTTAGCCTCCTCCTGCCAGGGCTTAGCTCGGATGCTTTGGCTTAACCCCTCTCCTCCCAAAAACAGGGGAGAGAGCTCATCCAGAGGGGTGCTGGGAACAACCTGCTGAGTGTGGGGGAACCCCTGCCTCTTCTGCCAGCCCCTTCCTCTGCCTCCCTAATCCCAACCCACCCTCCCTGGGCTACCCGGGGCATCGCAGCGGCCAGTGGCTCCCACCGGTGGCTGGCACACGGACCAGGGAGCCAAAGGTTTGTCCCAGGACGGGCACAGCGGCTGCCCTTCCCTGCCCGTGCCAGCCGAGCGCTCGCCACATCCCTGAGCCCGCCTGGAGCCATCCCGCCGGCCGCACACCCATCACCACCCGTGCCAAGGCACGAACCCCTCCCCGCTGCCAAAACCGCTGCCGGGGGTTTCTCCCGAAGCCGGGCTGAGCCGGACGCGCCCGGGCTGGAAAACCGGACCTCAGGTTTTCAGGCGGCTGCCAAAGGCAGGGCAGGAAACGCCGGGCGGGCAGAGCCGGGGGCTGCTCGGGCTCGCTCCGTGTTGGGGCGAAAGGCGGCAGAGAAGGGCACCAAGAGGGGCATCCCGGGGGGCTCCGACCCCCCGAACACCACGGGGAGCTCAGGGCGAGGCGGGAGGGGGCCAAACACATCCACCGGCACATCCCGGGGCAGAACACAGATTCCCCAACTCCTGCCCGCTCCTTTCAAGGGCGTCCTCAGGAGGTCGGGATCCGCTCCCGGAGCCAGCGCCTGACCCAGTTTTTATCGGCGGGATGGGGCACAGGGACGAACCGCTGGCAGGGGCAGGGCCGGGTGCCCGGGAGGGAGGGAAGGAGGGAGGGATGTGCCCGGGAGCGCTGCCCGGCGGCCACGACAGCACAGCGGAGCTGCCGAGGCCACGCGAGCCCTTCCCGGCTCCCCCCGCACACCATCGATCCCGGCCGCCATCCAAACCCGCCCCTGCCAAGCGGGAATAAGAACCGCTGGCAGAGCCGGGCACGACCCCGCTCAGCCCTGCGCCAGGTCATTCCCGAAAATGACAGCGGGCGGGGAGGGGGGCGGCGGGGGCTCCCGAAAGCCCACCGGGATGAATCCCAAGCTCCGGGGCTCCCCATTGCCCTGATGTCAGGAGGGTTTCCATGCCCTGGGGGGGGCTCGTCACGAGAACAGCGTTCCCGGGGCACGGATCCCCCCCCTCCCCTCCTTTCCCTGGGGTCCCGCAGGTTCCCAGGTGGGCAGCAAAACCGGGGGTGATCCCGGGGGCTATGCCGGGCATCCCACCCCACCCCGACCCCCCGGTCCTTCCCAGTGCTCCCTGTGCTGGAGCTGCTGCTGCTGCTGCCCCCAGTCCCTGCCCCATCCCACCCCAGTGCCCACCCCGGCCCCAGAGCTTGCACCGGTGTCGCCGGATTCCCCAGCAGGGTCCCGCACCTCCAAACTGGGTCCCGCACCCC
>WEKX01014977.1:9223-27912 GCA_013390025.1 Pitta sordida
TGAGTTGGACTAGATGATCCTTGTATTCTGTGATTCTGTGATTCTGTGATTCTGTGATAAGAATAATTTTTCTCTTGCTCTTATTGGCTAGATGTGAGTCCAGGGATGAGATATTTTAGCTTAGCTAGAGTGTAGGGCAAATGAGTCTGCAGGGTTTCTGGTATGACACTGACTTCCATCAACGAGCTTGGGCCATGAGAAGAACAGGTTTAAGGTCAGTTCAAGGGATCCTACATAGCTATGAGATGAAACATCTAATTCTTCAGTCTCTGCACATAAGCTTCATTCAAACAGGAATTACAGGAATCACTCTTACTCCCAAGGTATTACATTACAGAGCAGTTAATGAAGAATCCATAATTTTCATCTCCAAAGTGAGGCATGACAAAAAAGAAAGCAATAACTATGTTTATTACTTTCCTAATTTATGGAGGTACCTCTTAGTTCAAAAGACCTGCTGCGTAGTTTAAGTGAGGGCTTCTCAGAAAAGAGACAAAAAATGAGGCATTATTAGGTTATCAGGAGGGCTCTAAGAGTATGAAGACACCCTGCCCTTTAGCTTGGTATGCAAAAAATAAGGTAATAGTTATATGAATTAGATGTAAATGTTTGAATTCACAAAAAAATCGCTAGTACATATTTTTAAACTCTTAATTAAACTATTCCATTTAAAAGTAAGAAAAAATGAGAAGAAAGGTCAGAATATATTTTCTCAGTGAAAATTTGTATTTTCTTGAAAGTTGTGGTAGATTAAAGAAGTGACAATTAGGAAATCGATGCAAAATCACCTTGCATGTTATGTATCACGAAGAAAAGTTCTTTTTGCCTACAATACCATTCCATTCTATTTTAAAGACACTGCAGCAAAAATGCAAAGGAACAGAACAAGGTCAACAAAAAGGGTGGTTGAAGTACAGATGGATGGGTATTTGACTTGATATTGCCAGCTCTCAAATTATTTGGCAAGAAAAGGGAATTAGAAGGGAAACTTCAAAGAGCATTGATGACTAAAGACTAAAATTTCCCCATCTGCTTCTGCACATGGGACTTGCAAACTTCCCATCAGCAGCAGAGCTTATGGAAAAAAATTAAATTATTCAAGCACTGAATGTCTCTGATAACAGTATAGAAACACACTTTCTTTTTATTTTTATTGTAATCATTAAAAATTATGACAGCCATACAGAAAAATTATAATTCCCTGTCTTATAATACAGCAACAAAAGGTCACTTTTTTAATTGTCGCCTTTTACTTTTAGAAACAATAGAAGAAAATTCTCCTTCACACAGCAGGGAGTAAGCCTTTGGAACTGTCTGTCAAGAAGTCTTTTAATCTGACACCATAGTTAGAGTTAAATATTACTTTATAACCATTAAGCAAGCTTGTAATTACAGAAGGTCAAACAATCTCATATTTCAGGAATTAAAAAGATCACTCCCTGGGGTTAGCACGAACAGTCATTTGTGTACAGCATTGGACAGTCAGTAATGCATAGCTTCACTGTAGGCAAAATGGAAATAGGAGGCATCCTCTGATTATTCACTATAGTAATTCTAAGTACAAATAGGAAAATAGGACAGCAAGTATTAACTTGTACTAATATGTTTCCTACTGACTTCTGTGTGTTTGTGTGTATATGTATACACACGCATATACATATACAGACGCTCCAAAATGAAACTGCTGGGAGAAATTCTGCCTAGCAGCTTCACTCAAAAAGGTTTCCACCCCTGACCCACCACAGCTGAAGGCAGAACAAACAAAACAACTAAATGGAGAAGCTGCACAAAAAGAAGCTGCTGCCTCATTAAAGATTGAAAGTTGTGGGGTTTGAGAGCTCACAGTTTTCAGGTTCAATCTAAGTAACATATCTGGTGGAATGTTTAACTAGGGGCAAAACTGAAGGACATGTTCAACATGATGGTCTTCTCTTTACTCTAGCCTTTTCTTCTTATCTATTCACACTGTCATATCCATGTCTGTATTTATTCAGCTTGGAAAATACAGATGTTGAATGCTTTGATTTTCATTCTCCACTCCATTTTAAGATTACATACATAAACACACACATACATATGTGCCTGTCTATGTAAATTTCATATGCTTCAAATGGCACGTGTAAATAAAATAGCATTACTTCAGGTATGACATTAGATATTAGCATTTTACTAATGCGGAGAAAAACTCAAGAGTCTGTTTTTATGTATATACACATACAGTAAAAATAAAGAAAAGCTGTACTACCTCTCTAGTATAAAAAGCAAGAGATTAAACACTACATAATAAATGATAGCTGCGTAGAGACTATAGTTTCTGCAAAGATAAATATATCATGCAAGGAACTAAGAGTACAGAACTGCTATTTCAACTCAATTAATCTGCATTTTTGTTATGAGACAGATTCATTCTGTTGATTGATCATCATGTTGATGCATCAGCATGTTCCAAAGTATACAGGGAAGGGACTGTATAGCAGCTTAATCTGCACTCAGGGTGATGCCATCTTACTGGTTAGTAATTAGATAATCTAAAAACAAGTCATTGTGCGAAATACCAAATTTATGAAGTTTAGTATGACAGTCATCTTAATACAAAACAAGCTTCTCAGAACATCAATGTATAATTAGAGAACTCACCAGACGAGCAGATAACCTTATTATTTTCATCTGCTTGCGTAAAGAGCAGGCATCAAAATACAGTCATACCTTTGCATTCGCGGATTATGCATCTCCCGCAGGTCCCGCAAAACCTTCAATCCGCGAATACGGATCAGACATTAATATGGCAAATTATTGCCAGAAATATGGCAACTTTGGAACGCTGCAACATCCCAGGCTCCTTACGGCAGCGAGGAGCGTGGGAGTTGGTGTTTTTTCCCTTTAACTGCAGCAGCTAGCATGGGCAGGAGTGCTTTGTCTGAGGTTATGAATCCCCCCGTGGTGCCCTTTGCTGCTGGGGTGGTGAAGGGAAGGGCAGCCCCATGGCTCCCACCTCCCGCACCCATGGGGAGCACCCCCACTCCCTCCAGCAGTGCTGCCCTGTCCCTGGTGTCTGATGCTGGCCCAGAAGGTTCGCCAACTGATAAACTTTTATAAAAAAAACAATCCCCCTCCCCCAAACTCACCTGCCACCAGTTCCAAATCAGAGCGGTATAAGTTTATGTGAGCGTGCTACAGCTGCCACAGGACTGATGTTGTTGTTCACCCAGCTTGGAGGGCACGTTGCAGCCTGCTTGTGTCAAATCCTTTGCAACAGTGCTCGGGTTGCCCTGCAGTGGGCAGGGCAGGGTGCCTGTGGATGGAAGGAGAAGGTGGGCTGTGCCCCCAACCTCCCTCTCTGCCTGCCAGCTAGACATGCAGTCATTTTCTGCCACCCCTCATTTTCCCCCAGCCAGGCCACGGGAAGGTTGCAGCAGGACGGGGCTGCCCCTCTTTTTTGAAAGGGCCCTTCAGGTGGGCAGTGGCCAGACAGGGGCACTCACAGGTGAGGAATGAGTCACACCCCTGCCCTCTCCCCCACCCCCTGAGATGAATGATTTATGTGGTAGCCTCACCCCTTGAACACTGCCCCAGCATCTGAGCAAAAAGAGTCCTTGCACCCACCAGGCCTTATGGGGCGGACAGGTTCTTTCATCAGTTCCAAACCCCCTGCCACCTTCTTTGCGTGCTCACAGCCCCGTCCAACCTGGCCTTGAACACTTCCAGGGATGGGGTACAGTGGATATAAACTTTCATAATGGAATAAAACTTTCTAATAAGGACAGAAAACCTTTCAACAGAAAATCGGACAGCACAACAGCATTGCTAGTGTCCTTCTATGTCTGCTGCTGTCCTGCCTCCCTCTGTCTCCCATTGGCCACCTGGACACCGCCATGTGATGTTATTGGCTGTGGTCTCTGCTGCTCTGGGACAGGATGGGACATCCCTGGGTGGGCATTTGCTTGGGAGTTGGACTAGATGATCCTGTGGGTCCCTTCCAACTCAGAATAACCTGTGAACCTGTGAACAGATCTGCTGTGCTGCTCCACTGAATAAACACAATGTCCTGTCTCTCGTGCGGGCTCCTGGCTCCATGCTGTGCCACAGCCNTGCCACCTTCTTTGCGTGCTCACAGCCCCGTCCAACCTGGCCTTGAACACTTCCAGGGATGGGGTACAGTGGATATAAACTTTCATAATGGAATAAAACTTTCTAATAAGGACAGAAAACCTTTCAACAGAAAATCGGACAGCACAACAGCATTGCTAGTGTCCTTCTATGTCTGCTGCTGTCCTGCCTCCCTCTGTCTCCCATTGGCCACCTGGACACCGCCATGTGATGTTATTGGCTGTGGTCTCTGCTGCTCTGGGACAGGATGGGACATCCCTGGGTGGGCATTTGCTTGGGAGTTGGACTAGATGATCCTGTGGGTCCCTTCCAACTCAGAATAACCTGTGAACCTGTGAACAGATCTGCTGTGCTGCTCCACTGAATAAACACAATGTCCTGTCTCTCGTGCGGGCTCCTGGCTCCATGCTGTGCCACAGCCAGCCAAAGGGCTGGCTACAGAATCACCCCTTGCCTGTTACAGTAACAAAGCTAGGGAGATGGTGCTATGAAGGGGTGGCCCCACTTTAACAACTGCTGCCATAGACCCAATCTGAAANTCCTGTCTCTGTCCAGGGAGCATCACTGGCAGGCCAAACCCTTGTCAAGACCCCAGCCTCAGGTTTTTGGGGTACCTATAATGTCCCTGATGACAATATTCCTCTTCTGNAGCTCCCGGCACCCATGGGCATTCCTTGATGTCTTCGTCCCGCCCTGGGAAAGGCCAAAGGCCATTTGCTGGGCTAGTCCCGGTGAAGGCTCAGGAAGTGCAATTGCTGCGCCCTCCCTCCTCTTCTCTGCCTATAGAGTCAGGTTGCTCCTGCGGATGGGGCCTGGTGGAGCCTAGGGGCTGTGCCAGGGCCGCACTTGCCCCTGTCTGGACCCTGGTCCTGGCCCCTGCCTGCGTCCCACTGCCCCTGCCTGCACCCCACTGCCAGATGCAGCAGCTGCCTGCCTGCCTTGCCAAAGTGCAGCCATGTCGATCAGCACCCCAGTGACCGATGCAATCCAGCGTTATCTCACTGTGGCTCAGCACTTTCACCATGTTTGATCACATTTGAGTTAAGTTTAAAGATGGCTTCCCAGACAGGAAGGCATTACCTTAGGTCTCCTGATGCAGCATAGGTCAGTGGGCGATCCCAGAAATGCCCTCTAGAGGTCAGGAGTGGAGTGGTCATGGATTCAGTATCTGTCATGGTCCACCCAGCTAGGCTGGATGCATGATGGTCTATTTGTTGAATCTCAAAAGTGCAAAAGAAAATTCTGAAAAGGAGTTTAGCTTTGGTCAGACAGTGAAGCTTTATTATGTGGCCATAAGGTGGGAACACAATAGGTGAAAGTGAGATNAGCCTGGCCCAAACCAACCAACTGCAAGTTCCGGGGCTTTACTGTATTTTTTACATTTGTATAGCCTCTGGCAAAATCTGGAAGCCAGTAAAAATGTAGAGCTCAACAGGAACTGCTAAATAATTTCAAGGAAATGTCACCAAAAGATTGTCTTATAGCAACTTTATTTCCTTTTTATAATTATTTCCCTGATTAATCAAGCTCCTTCATTGGCATACTTCTCATACATTGGCCTTCTTATATCCCTAACTGGGGAAATATTCAGGTTTATGAATCAGTCTGCAATTTCTTTTATAAATACTGCTGAGGCATACAACTTTACTACAGATCTAAATGCCATTTACAACTTATTACCAGTGACTATACATCTAGATTTTGTGACCTTGGAGCTTGTTTTCTTGAGAAAAAAAGACGTTTTATTTCTCCCTAGATTTCATACTATTTGGCAATTTTGTATTTTCTTTTCAAATATCTGAAAACTGTATTAAAACCAACCAATAAAAATTATTTCAAATGTTTAAAAACCAGTAATATTTTCCTTATTGTTAATATGTCGAGCTTGTCCTTCTGAACTGTTTTCTCGCATGAATTTTTCTCCTGTCTTTTTTAGGGCTACAGACATTTAGTGCAATCTGACAGGCATCAAATATCTACCACGTTACTTGCTGTTGTTCACAATAAGATGTTTTTAACATCCTCCATATGTTACTTTACTGTTTTAAGATCACAACCAGAATAAATATACCTACAGATGTCATGTGGGAATATAATACTCCAATGCATCTCCTGAAGGATCACCTTGGCAATGCAGGTAAATATGTAACACATAATCTCATTCACAGTTTTATCAACTTTAAGATCAATTTTAACGCCTATTAGGCTTTGAGGTTAGTGTGTAGGGGTTGATCCTTATTTTGCCGTTTTCTAACATATGTCTCCTAGCATTAAGAAAACTTAATTCAATTTCTTTCATACTTTTATTGCTGGACATTTTGTTTCATGCCAGTAGTAACTTCAGGCTTTAAAAGCTCTTTTTACCCCTTTCTCTATTTTGATATATTTGCCATAATTTTTACAACTGATTTTAATTTTTTTTAAAGGGAAATAGTATGCTTTTACTCCCTTCTCATAAGATGGACTTTCTGTTCCCCTCTTTATCCCTGCAGTTTTCCTTAGCACAATTTACCATTCTCAAAAATGACTGTATATATTTAACTGTAGGCTGTCCTTCCTTACACATTGGCAAAAATACTCTTCCTTTCTCTTGGAAACATCTTCATTCTGACTAATCAAAGAATCTCTTTTCCCACCTGCAGTTACCTGTTTACAGCATACATTTGTCTTAAAATTGACTAAAGCTCTAAGGTCCTTTTAGCTATTTCCAACCAATTGTTCTGGAGTATATCACAGGAACATCTGTATTCTGTATCTCAGTATCTGAATCTGTAACTCACAGCATGAGCTTGTCCTTTGTACACTTAAATTTCAACCAACTTTTTTTACCGAAGTCTTCAAAGATACCCTGTTATTTCTGCATGACATAATAATCCTCACCCCAATTGATATGGCATCGCAGCTTTGTCTTCTTTGTACTTCATTATCATACATGTTTTTCCCAGCGAGGTTATAATTGAAAACTCTATATAAGTAACTTTGTAGGACCAATCACAAAGAAACCCCAGTCACACTCAGGTCCATAGTTTGTCTCTTAACAATTAGGTTGTTGTCTTGTTGTTACCAAGTTCTTCACTACCAAGCACCTTTTTACTTCTGTAATTCAACTAACAATTTTCCTCATATTCCTTAGGTACTCCATAAGAGTGACTCACAGAATAATTATGTTAGTTGATTTTCATTATCTTGTCATTCCTTCATCCTCTTTCCCTGGGGATCAAGAGAATTAGAGTAAATCTGATCCAGAATTCCCCATTTTTGTGTAAGTAGTCTATTTCTTGGTATACTTTTCTTGATCTGCTCCACCTAAAACTGAAGATGTTATGCACATGATGAAACATATTTTTTTATTTAACTCCAGAATTTTTTATTTTCTGAAAATGCTCTGGTACTAAGAACTCCCAGCTATACTGCAAAGTATACAGATGTGCTGCTTACTAGCCCTGCTCCACGTCCTATGTCTCATCCTCAAGCCCAAATATTTTTGATGTGGAGGGTCAAAAGCAAGGCAGAGAGGGAAAATGTGTGTGTGATTTCTAGCCGTCACATAAGTATTTGCAGATTTTTCAGGCTTACTTTCTGTAACTACTTTCTGTGTCAAAAGGCTTTGATTCATTCCACGATTTAGCATTCTTTGTACTGTGAACTGCAGATTCTATTTCACTGATTGTTTCTCCTGTTAGTTGAAGTTTCCAATGCTATTACTTTTCTCTACTAATTTCTTTACTAGGCTGCCCATTTTCCTGTATTCAGTTAGGCTCCTGCTCTTATCTCTCATTGGACCACCTTTAGTTCTGTGTCAATAGCTAGCTTCATCCTTTTTCTCCAGACTTCAAAGAGGAAGACTAATATTTCTAGTTTCCCCAGAGTGTTGTCACCTGGTGTTCCGCAACTCATTAATAAGCATCACCTAGATTAGTTCATTAGTAGCCTTCACCCAGGTTATTTCCATCTTAACTCAGTCAGCAACGATGAAAGTAGCACATACTCTCTGAAGTTCTCTGTTAGACACACACATCCAGCAGCCTCTGTAAACTGTGAGTGAATTCAAAAAAATACTAAAAGTTTTTGTAGAAAAAAAAANCAAGGACTCCCCAAACCCCCTGGGCAGCCCATTCCAATGCCTAATCACACTGTCTGTAAATATCTTCCTAAAATCTAACCTAAACCACCTCTAGCACAGCTTAGTATTGCGCTCTCTTGTCCTATTACCTAACTGACACTGCTTCTCTACTATTGGTAAATGAAAATCTAATGAATGCTTCTATGATTACTAACTTTTACAAACTGCTAATTTCTTTAAAAAAGGGAAGAGAAAACATATACAGCCTAAAATTATTTTTTTAAAATATTGTTTTAAATTACCTTTTAAAACAATTTACTTTCAGTCGTCTACGCCAGATTTACATTTTATGCTGCAATTCTAGGTCCCAAAAAGCACATGATGAAACATATTTAATTAATTGGCAGACAGCAGGCACATTTGCTTTTTCTAGTGAGGTCAATGAAAAGAATGCGTTAAGAATGTCTTCCTACTCCCTAATTTTCTTTCATGTAAGAGTTCCTGAGGGTGTAATATACTCTCTGCCATTTTAGTTAATTAACTACCATGTTTATTACAGTAATACTTTCACGTCTATGAACAAATAAATAAAGAATATGAACCTCTCTCTGTGAGCCCAGGAGCTGTAGTTATAGGGCCTCAGGCCCCTCCCATGTCACATGCCTTGCCACGAGGAGAAGATAAGAAAAGAAATCCTCCATTGTTTGTCAAGTGAAAAGGAGAAAGCTCCTCCCATAGCCACATTCCTCAAATTCCTTTCAGGGAGGGAACATAAGACACAGGGTCCTCCATGCCACATTCCTTTCAGGGGAGGGAAAGGGAGATAAGAAGAGATACCTATTGTCTGTTCCAGTAAAAAGGAGAAANGATGTGGCACCATTCACCAACACTCTCTGAGCTCGTCTGTCTGACCAATTCCTAACCCAACATAAAATGCTTCTATCCAGTCCATGCTCTAAGAGTTTCTCCTGAAATCTAAGAGTTTCTCCTGGGAAACTTGTCAAAAACTTTACATGGATGGAGGGTGTCGTGGTTTGTCCCTGGCTGGATGCCAGAGATTCACCACATCGTCTCCTGGAGGAGAAAACACTGGAAAATAACACTGGTCACAGGTAAAAAAGCAAGGCAACTACAAGTAAAGAATATAAAGGATTTATTTACTAACTAACAAGATCAGAACTGCGAAGGAAGCATAATTTTTAAGGCAACCTTTTCCCCCCACCCCTCCTTCTCTTACAACAGATCTCATATTCCCTTTTTTCACCAGGAGACAAAGGGGCAACATAGGGTAGGGGTAAACCAGGCATCTGCGTGGAAAAAACCCCGCAAAGATCTGAAGCAGCTATAGAGGAAGGGCGATGTAGCGAGGTATCACTGTACTAACAAGTGCAGGAAATTAATGCAAAATACCATGTTGCAATGTACTTCTAAGGGATGCAAAAAAACACACTCCACCTGACAGAGCTGCTTGTCAGTGCATCCGGTCCTGAGCCCTCAAAAGGCAATGAGGAAAGACAAAGAAGATATTTCCAACAAATCTAGCTGCTTTTCATACTCTTATTGAGATTTCATGTGGCCACAAATGTTTATAATCCTACGCATCTTTGTTCACAAATGAAAGGCACTTCAGCATTCCCTTCAACCTGCTACAGGAGCCTCCTTCATACAACATTCACAAAAGCAATTCCCTATCCCACAGGGAAAACACCCAATGCTGATGTGGTCAAGCAGTGACTGACAAATCTGACCTTTACTACCTCATCTGCATGTATGGCAACTAAACCTCTATGGATCACTTCTGCTCTCTATATTTCCTCACATGTTACCAGCTGCCTTGGAGATAAGTTCTTCATTGACCAGCTATTCAGCAACATGGGATATATAAATGTGTCCCTGGAAAAGCTATACCACCTAGGGTAAAATGTTGGAAATGATGGATAGAAACAGCTTCAAGCATTTCATTCTGCCCCTATTCCAAACCAGTGTTTGTAATTTCTAAAGCTTTCCAACAGAACATGATAGTTGATACCATGTTATAAACATCTACAGTTCCTCCTAGCTTGCAGTGACCGAGCTTTACTTTTGTCTTTGCTATCCACCAGAGGACAGAAATTGTGAGTTACCACAGCCCAGTTAATGACTGACAAGTCATTATCTTGTCTATGTCAGAGAAATATTACCACCAAAAGTGGAATAAAATCAGAAACCGTGCATACTTAAGTAAGTCTTCATTAATAGCCTTCAGATAGCCTTCAGGGATCTACATATATACATACACTCTTTATTTTTTTTCCCCCCTATTTGTCTTCAGGTCATATTTTGAAGTCCTCACTGAGGAAACCTCCAATGGCTTCTGTGACTGTTTTCCAGTAATCAGAATTTGAAAATATCTCATTTAAACGACCATGCTGTTACCTTTTAGCTCACACCATTCAAACAGAAAATATGGTGGTGTCTGTTTTGTAAAGTCAGTCCAGAAGAAATATTTATCTAGAAGTAATTCCTGAGGTTATAAAAAGTGTTATTTTTTCTTTCAGTGAAAAATTGGCACAATAGAAGCTGCCTGTAGCTCATATTGGCATTATCAAGGCTCATGCTAGACATTAGACATGGTCCATGAAACACTCTAACCTGAAGGCAAAGTAATTTCTAATATGAATTGCTCATGCAAAGGCATTTTAGAATTGTGAAAAATAAATCCCTCCAACCTCAATTTTTATCTTCACTTTGTCAAATGTTATTAAATAGAGCATTTATCTCATGGTTCAAAAATCCCTGCTTACCTAAGAATATCTCCCTTTCTCTGACACAGTATTCTATCTTTATTCTGACTCCAAAAGAGACAGTATAAAGTTATTCTTTATTTAGTCAAGGAAATTGTGCCTTCTGTAAATGCTTACCACTGAAAATGTGGGCAAATTTGCCAGAAGTTACTGCAAACAATATGGACATTTCAAACTCTATCTTCAAAAGTTCGTATGGATGTACCCATTTTTATTGAAATTTTAATATATTAGAGGATCTATTTACAACAAGTTATCTGAAGATACTTAGGACCTTCAGACAAAGACAGCTGGTAACAAACAGGAAACAAATTAAACAACATTCAAATGATGGGCACTGAAAAATTATTTTGGATATAACCTTGTATAGAAATACTTGAGGTTTTATTAGATCAAGCTTCCGGCAAAAGCAAGCAGCAAAAATTTTGAGTGCCCTGTATAACCTCAGCTGCTCCTATTAATGTATATAATTAATAATACCACATTCAGAATTTCTGAAAATTCCACATATTACAAGATTTTCCCATAACATAAGAGTTTTTAAAAATGAGCTGCTCTTTTCTGATCTGTTTATCAGTTCAGGAGTACATGGAGAATATAAAGGATACACAGGCTTCTGAAGTATATACATTGGGCAGATCAAGGTCATATAAGAGATATATCATAACATTCTGGAAATTTTATCCTTTATTTTACAAGAGTAGTGACAATGTTTAAAATGGGATACTTCTACCAAATGTATCTGATATGTGTGGTTAGGGAAGCTAAACTATTTTAAGCACTAAGAACAGAAAATCAGATTTATACATATTGCACTGCACATTTACTAGCTCTTATTGTAGCTGCAAGAGAAAATACAAGAAAATTACTTTCCAAGCATGACAAAAGCTGTATCTCTACTATTAATCAAATTGACCTGGGAAAATTCTAGGCACTGAAGCCAGCTATCATGGAAGAGATCTAGTTTAGCCCAATAAAGACGCTTAGCCTCTAAAATGTGACAGCTGGATATAAACTAGTCCCTGCTCACCAGGTTATATTCTTTTCTTTTCTATTTTGGATTTACTAGCTAGGTGGCTTGCCACATAAAATACTTCTGGGACTAGGACCTGGCAGACAGGAAGTTAGTTGAACATGAGCAAATAATGTGCCTTTGCATCAAAGAGGGCCATAGATTCTCTTGACTGCATTGTCAACAGGTCTACACACTGGTGAGAGCCCATCACTGGTGACATTCCAATTACAGGCTTCACAGGAAAAGAAAGATCTGGACATACTGGAGTGAGTCCTGCAAAGGGGCTACAAAGTTCATGAGGGGACTGGAGCATTTGTCATACAAGGAGAGGCTGAGGGAGCTGGGACTCTTCAGGCTCTGGCAAGGCTTACGAAAGTGTGTAAATTCATGACAGAAAGAGTAAAGAACATGGAGCCAAACTCCCTCATTTTTTTATTGGGTTTTTTTTTTTTTTTTTACTGTGCACGTTGCCTGTAGATTTTGTGAAATTTCCATCCTTGAAAATCTGGTCCCGGATAAGCTGCTGTAGCTCGTTTTTATCTGAGCAGGAGAAATGGACTAGGTAATTTCCCAAACTGATTTAATGAAAGCTATTATCAAATATATAGTCTAAAATTATTTCTCCCTTTCCTTTATTTGTAGTACTGAAATATGATTATAAACATAAGAAATGCTGATATTCTTCTAATGACCTATTTAAAACACAGAAATTTTAAAATTATACAGGTAGATTAAAAAACTTTGTCAGACTGTGAACTGTTCCTGCACTACTGTTTTAAAGAGTAATATATAATGAACCGAGAAAAAGAGCTGCACTATTATCATTATGTAAAACTAGAAGTTGTGATTGTAGGAACAGAAGCTCAAAATGGAATCACAGAATTTACTTGGGAGTTGGACTAGATGATCCTGTGGTTCCCTTCCAACTCAGAATAACCTGTGAACCTGTGAATCGTTTAGGTTGGAAAACATCATTAAGACCATCGAGCCCAGTGAGTACAATTGTTAACCTAGCACTGCAAGTCCACCACTAAACCATGACCCTGTGTGCCACATATACTTTTAAATACTCTACCATTTCCACAGTTAGCCTGTTCCAATGTTGACTACTCTTTCAGTAGAGAAAAATTTTCCTAATATCCAACCTAAACCTCCTCTGGCACAACTTGAGGTCATTTCCTCTTGTCCTGTTGCTTGCTACCCAGGAGAAGAGAACAACCCCCACCTCAGTACGACCTCCTTTCAGGTATTCCCTGAGCCTCTGTTTCTTCAGCCTAAATGTGCTCAGCTCCCTCAGGTACTTCTCATAACACTGGTATTCCAGACCCTTCAGCAGCTCCACTGCCCTTCTCTGGACACACTTGAGCATATCAATGTATTTCCTGTAGAGAGGGGCCCAAAACTGAACACAGCACCCAAGGTGCAATCTCACCAGTGCCAAGTACAGGGGGATGATCACTGTCCTGGTCCTGCTGACCATACTATTACTGATACAAGCCAGGATGTCACTGGACTACTTTGCCACCTAGGCACATTGATGTTCTCTACAAAGGCTGAATGCCATGTCTATTACTATATTGGGTAAACTAAGCTTTAAAAGTCAAAGTTTTTCAGATAAATATTAAATTTGCCTCATTTTGACCATGTCTACAAACACTTCTTTATGAATACTGAGTGTAATTGAGTTAATACTTTTCAGAAGGAAGCTTTTCATAAGACTGTCTGAGAACTCAAGCCTTAACAGAAAATGACAAGGAGAAAAAAATTATCTGAATTCTCATTTGGGACTGAGTGCTTATCAGAGATATAGGTTCCTTGCCACAGGGAAGAGATAGGAGATACTTGACATTGATGTTTACAATTTATTCTCATTTAAGGTCCAAAACTGTCTTCTAAAAATCCTGAGCATCAAAATGTCAAGAAAAAGCCAAACACAATACATACGTTCCCTGACATGATTAGTAGTAATATATTGCATTCATACAGCAGTTTCAGACCTTAGGGTGTTACATTCTGTCTCTTTTTCAAGCACACAATGCATTGGATTATTTTACTTACTAGTAGCAGCAGCAGGACAATATCAGGATTATCACAGGCACAGGCTACATGCATTGATGTCCAAAAATCCTCATCTTGCTGATTTACATGTACTCCTCTGTCAATTAGAATTTCTGCAGCAAACGCATTATCGTAACGAGCACACTAGAAGAAAAACAAAGCAGATTAGGGATGGCATTTTCCTCAGTGTACAACTCAATTTATTACACAGCATTTAAATTAGGCAGATGATGCATTATAGTTAAACTGCTGTGTTTGTAGGGAACAACAACTGAGGAATCTATAGAAATAATTGTGTAGAGACTAGCAGTTCCATGTGCGTGATTCACAGAACCTCCTATTTCCTTTGAAAAAGTACTACAGTGAACTCCCATTACTCGCGGGCTGTTGGGTCTGGTCCACCTCCCATGAGTTGTGAAATCCGCAAAGATAGCGAACCCACTACGTAGTCAAGTATGCCGTGCCTGTAGCCATGCCCCCTTCCCATATAAGGTCTGGAGGATGGTCCTGAGAGTGGGGCTTGTCTCAGTTGTGTGGCTGTGATACGCCGAGGCATAACACAGCCCCGAGGCATGCCCACATAACGGGACAGCACGGCGAACACTCAGGATGTGTTGGAGGAGGCAAGGGGGATGCGCCTGTGTGTGTGTGTGTGTGTGTGTGTGTGTGTGTGTGTGCGTGTGTATACGTGCAATTATTTTGCACAGAAGAGGAAACTAGCTTAAACATTGTTTTGACCTTACTGTTCTCCCACATCTGTGACTTTTCATGCATCAGGTTATGTATAATACTTTAAAAGACAATCAAGGTACCACAGTTAAGATCCTAACTCAGGGCTAACATATAATCTCAGCATCTCTATATAAAAGGATCCTGGTCTCTTTCCCCACTGGAGAGAGGTTATGGGAAGACTAATTTTTCTATGAGATACATTTATGCTTGAATACAATCCTTAATACCTAAGCTACTTCCAATATTTACAGCTGTTCAATATTTCGCTCAAAAAGCACACACATACATTGGGAGTAAAAATATAGTGAAATCTGCAGAAAATTTGGAAGGGGGGGTTAAACAAGTGTGTTATGTCTATCACATGTGAAACCATACCATGGCATTCAGTTTGTTGATCAGTATTAACCTGGCGTGGAAGCCAGGATACTGCAGAAGACAGGAAAGAAGGAAAAGTATGTAACTGGATTTGACTGTGAAGTCAAGACATAGCTGAGATCTTCAGCTGAATGTAAGAGCTGCATGTACTACTGTGATCTTAAATACTGATAATTCAGAAGATGAAATTTAAACTCTATCAGGATAAAGAGTATTTCTGCCTTAAATGATTTCCAAAAATAGTGACTACAAAATTATAGAACAGAAATTAAATTCTGATGTATTTCCTTTAGCTTGTAACTTATCTGGCAGCTCTAGAAACAGTTTCATTTTGTTGCATCAGTCTCATTCATTGTATGTATGCGTAACTTATGTTGAGTTGCCATTCAAATTTTAACAAATCAGAGGTAAGATATTTTACACTATAGATCAACATAATATAATACCAATCATATTTTCAAGGCACTAAGGGAAAAAAATTTCTAGGGATGACAGATACCACTGAGGCATTTTGTGTATTAACAAGAGACATAGAGCCTTTTAGTGATTAGTTACCAGTCTGAAGACAGCTTAAATTTATCACTGTTCCTTTATTCTAGTTTAATAAATTTTGTGAAACAATTGGACCAGCTCAAAGTGCCAGAAGAAAATTGGCATCTATGTATTTTGTTATTAGGATGGGAGTGGATGATTGCCTGTGTGAATTTGTATGATGCTGTGCTTCCCACTGAAAGTGCAGCTCAGGCAAGTACGTCTTGTACATGGTCACAGATGTGCTAGTAATATTATATGAGCTTTTTCATTAATAATTTATTCTATTTTGTGTCCATACTATGAGAAACTTAATCCAAGTGCTCCAAGATTAAATACTCTGCCAGTAGATTTTTCAATAGATCTGTTACACACTTGCATTTGCTAAGTCGCATTTATTTTAGTCACATTGTGCACCCAGGTTGGATCCAAATGTCTTAAAATGGTTTGATATTGAATTGAAGTTGCATGTCTGTAACTGAAGCATCACAAACCAAAAAAAAAGGATTATAAAACTTAGTAATTAATTATGAGTTCTGCCACTGGCTTCAGAAAAATTCAAGTTCTGTGGTATTTTCTTTTTGTGTCTGTCAGTTTTTCCTTCATATACCCATACCACTTGCTTTTCTTTTGGTCAGTATATACAAATTTTATTTCTTTTATCTTCCTATTATCTAATCTGATGTCATATGTAAATAATGATAAACTAAATGCAGATAATGTGTTAAATATCCACATGCATGAAACTAGTGCAAGAAAATATGCACAAAAACAAAAGGAAAGATGTTACACCATATGCAACATTACATTTTCATATAGGATCTGTAAATGTCTGAACCATGTAACTCTGTATTCAGAATCAAGTAATATTTTCTTTGTTCTTTCTTACTGAACAGACAATTTATAAATAAAACATTTCATAATCCTCTTTTGTTATCTACCATTCCTATGACATAATCCATTCTTTTGTAAGCAATAAGAGAAGTGATCATTTATTTATAAAGCATAGCTGGATGCAAGCATAACTACAGTGGAGGTCAGTGTACAAAAAAAAATATTGCTAAGCCTTTCTTTTTTGTTAATATGCCAAATCTTCTACTCACTATCCTACTGTATTTATCCACAGTCACTAACACTATCTTCAATCACTCTCACCAGATGGAGCAAGGAGCCTCCTGAGGAAACAAGCATATGAGGGTCAGCACCATCCTTTAATATCCGTAGCACTGGAATATCAAAAAGAGGAACAAGAATTAATACATCTAATATATCAGCAATATACCTAATTCTGAACTGTTAACAGGCTAATTATCATCTTCATTACAAGATTTGATAATACATGCAAACCTATCATATAATATTTGCAAAACTATCATGTCAGCATTTACCATCACACCTGTTTTAACAGCTAAGCCTGTATGCCAAGGATTTTTGATAATGAACAGTAAACATGAACAGCATCAAGGGCTTTCTAAGTGTACAGATAAGCAAGTCAGTTTTGCACATAGAAGAGGGGAAGGGAGAGCTGGAGGTGAGACCCTGTGTCAAGGTCACAATCACCTGATTATTTCACTTGAGAACAAAATCACAGTCAATTGGTTTTATTTTACTTTATAGAGTTCCCATGACTTATGCTGGCTTTTTCAGCAAATACTTGAAAATAGTATTCATAACTGATATAATTTGAAAGTAATCATCACGCCAAAGCTAAATGATCTTCACTCAATTTAACCTTCCCAGTGCATTGTCAGATCACTGAAGCAGCATAATTTTTAAAATGATATTTGGAGTCAAACTCCACTCTCAGTTACATGTATCAAACCCCTTTGAAATGAAAACAGGCTTATAAGTGCAAGCAAAACCACAACTCTTCATATTGGTGGTCACTCAAGAGTGAAAATCCAGCACATTTTCCCCATGGCCTTTCTTGCCTTTATAGCCTTTCTTTTCCCCAAAATAAAGGAGAATCAGGGCACTAACTCATGGCAATGGTGTTCATTTGTTGAACAGAACTGCACAGTAACAATTCCAGACATTATCCGGGGAATTCACACCAGCACTGCAACCCTGGCTTCACTAAACTAGCATGAAGAATCCTTTTGAAAGGCTGAACTCCATGAGAGTAGCAGTCAATATTTCCTGAATGGGAGCTCAGCTGGTACAGATTCCATCATGAAATTGTGATTTTAATTCCTAGTTAAGATCCTAAATGGAGTTGTGCAAAAAGCTGCAAAGAAATTTTAAGAAGAAAATACCCAAGAAATCTATTTCAGTGTGGTGTCTGTCCTACAGATGGGCACTAAATTTGTCTGAAAGCTCTTTTAACTTCCGTGAATCCATCAAGAGACTCAGGAACACCAACACCATCTCCTCCCTATTGATGCATTTTTTAATGTGTTTTCTTTCTCTCTAGACTATCTTGCAACTCTATTTTCACTGCACATTTAAACTTACAGCATTCAGACAGTCAGCTGACCTATTTAAAAGGGGTCAAATATTGTCAAGTTATAGAAACAATGTTTTATTAATGTGCTGAAGTAGTTTTGACCAGGTGCCCTACAAAAATTCAGCCCAAGAAAGAACATTTGGCTAAATGGTTGCAAATTTGTAAAATTAATACAAAACACTTGGTATAATCACTAGTTAATACCTTACATAGTAACATAGTAAACACACTGGTACAATGGACAAATATTTACAACAGTTAGATAAATTCACTTCACACAGAATCACAGAATCACAGAATATTATGAGTTGGAAGGGACCCACAAGGATCATCTAGTCCAACTCACCACCTAACACCCGTACAGAGTCCGAGAGCACATCCCAGAGCGTAACACCACCTAGATCCCTCACAGTCTAGCAGGCCACTCCGAGCCGGAAGGGGTCCAGGGTCATCCAGCCCTACACCCCCCAGCTAGACCATGTCACTAAGCTCCTCGTCCAGTCTTCTCTTAAACACCTCCAGGGATGGCGACTCCACCACCTCCCTGGGCAGCCCATTCCAATATGCAATTACTCTCTC
>WEKX01014977.1:28061-47158 GCA_013390025.1 Pitta sordida
GATGTTGCACCATTCACCACCACCCTCTGAGCTCGCCCTTCCAACCAGTTTGTAACCCAGCATAAGTTGTTCCTTTCCAGCCCGTGCTTTACAAGTTTCTCCTGAAGCTTATTGTGGGAAACCATGTCAAAGGCTTTGCTAAGGTCCAAGTACACAACATCCACAGCCTTTTTGTCATCAACCAGTCGAGTCACTGGATCATAAAAGGAGATCAAGTTAGTCAGGCAGGACCTGCCTTTCCGAAATCCATGCTGACTAGATCCAATGTCGTGGTTGTTCTGCAGTTGCTGTGTAATGGCACACAAGACCATCTGTTCCATCTTTTGCTTTTTTTAAAGATTTGAAAATCGAAGATCAATCCAAAGCACTGCATAGATTCATACGTTATGAATTGTTCCATGAATAGTTCCATGGTACCTATTTCTCCTTACCAAAGGTTTTGCCTCATTTAATTTATACAGTGATCCTCCGCATATTCGCAATATGTAATTTCCGGGATCTGAATTGTCGCTGTTGATTTTCCAGCGAGCTGTGGGACCAGGCGTGTGCACAGAACGTGCAGAACCTACCGTGAACCCAGTCTGCTCATGAATATGTAAATTGCTCTGACCCAGGAGCCACCGCAACACAGCTGGGATATGTTTAGTGTAAATGTGTGGTTTTGCACGTCTGGAATTGTCCTACGCTGGGCTACAAGATGGGGTGACGGGGCTGCCATTGTGTGTGTCTGTACATGAGAGTGGGAGGCACCTTCCCCCATCCCACAAGGGCTGGCGGGCTGGTGCCTGGCCACGCCACACCGAGTTGGGGCGGGCAGGCACCTGCGCCATGCCAAGCCAGGATGGGTGGGAAGGAGCAGGAGCTGGGAAAGCTGCTGGAGCAGTTACAGGTGGAGGCAACGGGGGCCTTCGGGGTGTTTGCATGGTTGGCATTGTTCTCTGCCAGGCTGCAGGAGGTTGCCGGCATCGTGTGTGTCTGTGTGGGAGTGGGAGCGGGAAGCATCTTGCCCCACTACCCCTGCAGTGCCCTTTGTCACTGGAGTGCCGAAGGGAAGGGTGGGCCTGCAACTCCTTCCTCTCGCACCCATGCAGCAGCCCCCGCACTCCCTGCACACCGCTCCAGCACCGCTGTCCTGTCCCGCGTGTCCAGTGCTGGCCCACAAGAGGTAGCCAGGTTCACAGACTTAAAAACCTTAAAAGCAATAAAAACAAACACCCCAAAATGCTGGCCACCAGTTCCCAATCAGAGCTGTACAAGTTTATGTGAGTCTGAGGCAGCTTCTCCTGACACAGGAGCCGTGGTGCTGTGCAGGGAGTGGGGTATGCAGGCGTGACACGGCATGTGGTCGAGCTGTTGTTCCCCCAGCTTGGAGGACACATTGCAGCCTGTGTCACATCCTGCAACGGGCAGTGTGGGGTTGTGACTGCACGAGGTGACGGGAGTGGGGGGAGCCGGGCTGGGCTGAGCTGAGTCCCTGCCCTCCCTCCCTGCCTGCTAGGCATAGGGCCATTTTCTCACTGCCCACACAAAGCTTTTCTTCCAGGGATGCACAGTAGATTCATAAACTTTCACAATGGAATAAAACTTGCAAGAACAGAGAACCTTTTAACAGAAACTCTTGAGAGGTTTGCCACAGCATGTCCCTGTCTGCAGCTGTCCCACCTCCCTCTGCCTCACGCTGGCCACCTGGGTGCTGCTGTGCCGTGTCATTGGCTGTGGAAGCTGCCGCTTCAGGACAGGAGCAGCTCTCATGCTGCTCCAGGCTCCATGCCGTGTTGCAGCTCACCCAAGAGCTTGCAACAAAACAGCCCATTGCCCGTTACTGTGCACTGCCATAGCCCTGATCTGAAACAGTTTTTGGGACTGTGCCTCCCACTCTCTGCTGACACTGGTGGGGGGAAACCTCCCACAGCTCATGGCATATTCCCCAAGGGCTTCTTCCCATCCGGGAAAGGCTGGTCCCAATGGAGGCTCGGGAAGTGCAGTCGCCACACCCCTCCCCCTCTGTGCCCACAGTCAGGCAGGTCCCGCAGCTCCTGCCCTGGCCCCAGCCTGCACTCCATTGCCAAATGCAGCAGCCACCTGCCCCTCGCACCAGCACACAGCAATGTCGGGCAGCAACCAAGCAACTGACACGAGCCACTGTTTTCTCAGTGCACCTCCGCTGTGTTTGAACACAAGAGACACACACCAGCAACCAGAAACCCTGATAAAAACCCCGATAAAGCCCGACACAGACACAGCAGGGAAAGGACAGTGCCTACTTGGATCTACAGGGGGGGCAGGTGCCAGCTTCCTGGGTCTCAGCTGTGCTGGTTTCTGTACTCAGAAAAGCAGCTCCCAGGAGCTGGGAAGTTGACAAAAGGCATTTCCTACGCTTTAATGAGGGATAACAAAGGGAGCCGTGCTCTCAGCACCATCCCCCAGACCTTATTAGGGGAGGGGGAGTGGCTACGGGCATGGGGTACTTGAATACTTAGTGGGTTCGCTATCACTGCGGATTCCAGGACTTCCGTGAAGAGGGCCAGACCCAACAGCCCGCAGTAACAGGGGATCACTGTATAACCGTAAAAAAGTCTATGTTCTGGCAAGTGCCACTTTGAAAGTTAATCCCTTTAGAACTCTGATGTGCTCAGCACTTCCACCAAAACCAGAATTGGAACATTAGGTAATATGGAACATAGCCATACCTCAGTTATTTGCACTGCCATATTCATGTCCTCAGTTTTCTGTGAAAATACAGTTATACCCCCTCATTTGCAAGGAACGGGTCATGCCACGGGCCTCGCAAAAAGCCAAACTCACAAAGACATGCAGGTCATTAACATGCATGCAGGCCACGCCCACTGCTCCACCCCCGGCACTCCGGAGCGCTGCGGACAATTTTCTGCTTCTCCCCTCGGGCTCTCTGAGCACGGGGGAGCAAAGGGAACCGTTTCTGAGCCCCCTCGTACTCGGGAGACCACCCCCTGAGAATCTGTGGGCTTCTCCGGGCTGCTGCGATCGAGCGCTCACAGCCCAAACCCACACCGCTGCTCCCTCCCCCTGACCCCAGTGCTTGTGCCCGGGTTTCCCAGCATGGTGTCCCAGCTCCGCGGCTGCCCCATGCTGGCAGCCCGCGTCGGCAGCCCCGGCGTGGCGTCCTGGCAATGTGGCCGCGCCTCGCTGGCACCCCCGGCGGGCCAGCATGTGGCCAGGACATCACGCCGGGACGCCTGGGCATGAGCATCGAGGTCAGTGGGGGAGCAGTGGTGCAGGGTTTGGGTTGTGAGTGCGCGGTCGCAGCAGCCCGGAGAAGCCCACAGTTTCTCGGGGGGGCGGTCTCCCGAGTCAGAGGGGGCTCAGAAACCTGGGTGCTGCCATGACGCACGCTCGCCATTCCTCTGCGGCGGGGAAGGGGTGTCCCCGGTGCGGGGTGGGGCTTGGGTCGGTATTGGAGTTTCCTTCCCTTTAACATCCATCGATTCCAGGAGAGGCAGCGCTGCCCGTACGGTCCCAGAGGGTGGGGGAACAGAAGCCTCCTCCTGGCACAGTGACAGCTGCCCCCTCCCAGCACACAGTGCTTGCCCAACCTCACTTGCCTCACTTTCATGAGACAGTTTCCTGGGTCGGGGGCAAGGGCACGGTGCCGCCATTGCATGCCCCCTCCCCGTATGGCAGGGTGAGTCCCGCCCCACAGGCATCGGCTGGGTAAACTCGCAAATGGTTGAATCAAAACGGAGAGAAATTTTCCTCATAAATGGGTGGGGTCGTAATGCACTGGAGATTCACTGTATTTTCCACAGTCCTTACTTAGTTATTCACAGAGCAGTGGGACATTACATGGGACATCACGGTCCTGCACAGCCACTGCAGGCTACCCCAGCTGGCCCTGCCAGGAGTTAGGGTCTTTAACTGTAACACAGGGACCCATGTGGGGCCCCGTTCTGAGGCAGCCAACCTGGACTTGTCAGCGCATATGTGCATATGTGCACATGCAGATATTCATAGCCTCAGACAAAACACTCCTCCCAATCCCATCTGGAGTCCATCTGAACAAATTAACACTTCAATTTGTTCCCCTTTCTCCATCCCTATTTTCCAGAGGGAAAAAATTCCACCTATTTCAGATTCTCAGATACTTAATACAGTGTTTTTATGCAGCATTCATTTTTATGGACTTTGTTTGTAGGTTAAGTTAGTGAACTATGTCTTGATTCCACCTGCAGTGAGAATCTCATTTGCAAATATGGCAATTAAGGCAGACCATCCTTAAAAGTGTGATTTTCAGAAATAATTCTGTTCTCAAGGAGGCTTTAACTGATGACTTTGTGAGAGTATGTAATTATTTGAAAATGACAACTTTATAGTGTATTCTCACAGGCTGTACTGCTGTCAATAGGGAGACGTCAAGTTATTCATTGCTTGGTTCAGTCTTCCCTGGTGACAGCTCTCCCAACCTATACAGCTGGACATTAAACTGGACCAGTAAGGTGGTGGGGGTTCGTTTGTGGGGGATTTTTTTTGAGGGGTGGTTGGCTGGATTTGGGTTTGTTCGTTTGTTTCATTTTCCATTTTTCTTTTCTTTCTTCTTTTTTAGGTTAGTTTTTGGCTTTATCAATGTGGCTCACAATGAATAGCTTCGTAAGCACCAGCACAGATGATACAAATGCATAAGTCATGTGGAGGCAGGGCAAGAACACTGAGGTTTGGTGGCAGTAATCTTACATTGACTATGGCTGTTAATGAAATAGCATCTTCAGTCTGTGTTTCTGCAAGATGGGATAAAATAATTAGTGAGTAAACTAAAAGAATCTGTTCCCTTCCCTGATTCACAAAGGGACTTACACACTCTTTTCCTCTGGCTACTTCTGCATCTGAAAACTGACTCTAATAGTACAAAATAACACCAGCAAAGTAAAATCTGGAGTTTCTTATTGTGTAATTGAGATGAACTCAATCATTAAGAACCTTGAAATCACCAAAAGTGGCTTTTGGGTAGGTCCTTCTGCACAAAGACAGAGTATGAAGACTTCTCTCTTTTGGCAAGGGAAGGACATAAGGGAAGGTCAGTGAGCTGGGAAATTGCATTTCTAATAATATTTCACAAGAATTTCATCTGGAACCTAAAGCAGTAACCAAGTGACAGAAAGAAATTCTGGCTGCTCAGATATAAAAAATGCAGGCAATTCACTGAATCTCATCTTCCCATCAATCCCCCAAAGACTTGGTTCTTACAGAGAAGCTATGCAAAATGTCTTTCCAGATCCATTTAACAGCTCCTTGCAGTTGAAACAGAAAAACGACCATTTCTAGATTCAAGATTGAAATACATTAGATGTAATAATTATAATCATAATAATACAGAATAATATATGCTATTATTGAATAATTATATAGTAGGGATTATATATTATTATTGAATATCACCGGGGGGTCAGTTCCAGAAAGATGTCATGATAAGCGAAATCTGCGAAGTAGCAGTATATACGGCAAAGCCACAGGGGGGGAAAAAGCACAGTGTATTGAAGCCGTGAATGGTGAACCACAAAGTAGCAAGGGATTACTGTAATAATGTTTTTGCCTTGATTTTCTCCCACTAGCAGAAATGCAGACCAAAATTGCAGCAGATAGAATTAAAAAATAAACTGTGATCTTAAAGTAGAATATTAAATAATTGTGACTATAAACAAACATTGAGACACATATTAAAACAATAGGGTATGTGGATAAAAGTTCAGTAGTCCTTTTCTTTGTCTGGTGTACTTTTCCCCATTTTGCATGTAGCTTGATCAGTGCTTCAGGTAATTCTGGTGACAAAGACTACCAGGGCATGATATGCAAACTCTCTTTTCAGCAGGGCAAGATGCTTTCCTCTGAATCAGAATTATGTGCTACATTCCTCTGCATATAAATACAAGTAAAAAGCCTCTTTCCTTCAACTCATCCCCTCTACACAGGACAATTAAACAAACAAACAAACAAACAAACAAAAAGGAAACCAAAAACTCAAGAAAAGAAGATCACAGAAACAAAATCCCCCTTCAGACTATGCAGCTCACTTAGGTCATTTACTTAAGACTTCACTAGTCAGTCGGAAAATCTTCACCTTATATTCATATTTTCTTTTTGATAGAACTACTCTAGCTACTGTTACAATTTTGGGATGAATTGCCCTAATGAGGACAGAGAGTAACACAAAACTGTATTCAGGGAATGTTTTATCTCTTAATTAATACAATTTTTAAGGAAGTTTTCACAAGACCTTCTTTTTAAATCTCTTCTACTTGCAATCTTTCATGGAAGCAGGGTTTCGGGAAAAGATGAGACTGAAAAATCAGGAAGCTGACATTTGCTTAAAAAACCATCCCAAAGTAAAATTTTCATCACTCTCAAGCCCTTCTTTCATGTGTATAAACAGGTCCATCCATTCTCTGATGTCTTTTAGATTTGAAATACAAAATTATTGACTACTTAGAATAGAATTTCATACTTGATTTCATAACTAATAAGGGTGTTTCAGAAAGCATTTGAAAGCACAGCTTTCTATATATTCCTGATGTTACATTTTAAACCAAATTATTCTAGTGAGCTCAATAGCTTTCCACATTTTATTGATTTGATTGACTAGATTACAACTTATTGTGTAGCCTTCTAATGCAGCGAAGTCATTATTGCTGTGCCTGTTACCATCCACAGGTCTTGTACTAACTTTGGATGTGGAACTAGGGCTGTAAGGCTTACATGTTCTGGGCTTGTCTCAGCATCTTTGCAGCTTTGTTTCAACTTTTTCCTTTTATAGCAACTTGGTGATGACAACATGACAATTACCTAACACGTTTTAGTTTCGTCTAGCTTTCAATAACTGTAGTGTGTAATGCATTAAGGATTCTCATATATATGACAGTAACCAATACTTACATTGTGCTGTGTTGAATATAATCTAGCTACCCTGACATATGAGCTACCTATGGTCTTAAATGCTGCAGACAAAAGGAGTGCTGATCTGAAGTGACAGCAGAGCCTGCAAGGTGAATTCAGAGGCCCCAGGGTTATAACTAATTCACCAGAGACCAGCTCCTGATGGTAACACAAATTTAGGAGTTGGGCAGAGTTGCAATCACAGCAAACTCAGTTTTAGTAGTAAGAGAATAGAGAAAAATAAAAGTGTCTAACGTGTAAAACCTAACAGTTGGACACCTACTGTGCTGTATATAGAGTACCAGCATATGCTTCTATTAATTGTTGCTCTGGGAAGTAGCTGTCATCTAGTGTAAACGTTGTTCCTGTTAATATCTATTTCTGTGTCTTTAACAGGAGTAACTACAGGTGGAAGGTTCTACTTGTTCATTCTTTACAGGAATATGACATACTGATGCAGAAGCCTCGCTAAAATGATGCTGACACTGGATCATCCTATTCTCTTCCTGCTCCAGGTTGCATGTTTTTGCCACTTGGCACAGGGCAAAGATTAGTTTTCCAACTAGATCAAGAATCTGAGAATGTGCACTGGGTATTAGGTATGACTAGGGAGAACAGTGTAGCCACTACTTCTCAACAACAGCTGAAAGTAGTTTGAGCATAAACTGTCCATGAAATTGAATCACTGAACACAAATGATAAAGATGTGTAGTAACATCCTTCCGCCCCTTCCACTTCCACCAATTAAATGTCATATTTTGCTCTTTAGTTCCTCCACAGTCAGACATTTGGTCCAACTGCCATCTTAAACTCTGTATAGATGAATCACTTATAATTCTTTCACCTTCATGCCTGTTTAGTGTTCTTTCCCCATTCCTTCAGCAGTCACTCTGTACTTTCAGCTTGTATTATAAGTACCATAAGTACCAAAGGTAATTATGAGGAACTTGCTACACAACTTAGCTGTGTATGAAAACAGATGAATTATTATCCTTGATAAAGTATTCTTAATCGGAACATCAAATGAAAACAAGGAAGATGCAATAAATTTTTTGGTTAATGAAGTCCTAGAAAAATATTTAACTCACATCTTTGCTACAATAAGTTTAAAATTAAATTTTAACGTCTAGATGAGGCACTCAGGGACATGGTTTAGAGGATGTGATGGCGTTAGGTAATAGGTTGGTAATAATTAAGATATTTGGTAATAGGTTGGACTTGATGATCTCAAAGGTCTATTCCAACCTTGTTTATTCTGTGTTTCTGTTTATGGGGCCTCGTGATGGTCTAGGCTCAGCTGGAGAACTAATCCCTGTTAAAAAGAACCCCGGTGCATTAAAAAAGTTTTCAGTTTTAATGTCATTTAATGTTGTCATTTAAGATTGGACGTAGCCATTCAGCTCTATGGCCCAAAGACATTACTGCAAGGGGCACACCCAGCATCATAATCAGTGGTGGTGACCTCCTGTTTTGCCTCCATTTTGAATTAACTCTACCTGACCTAGAGCTTTGGCCAAGCCAGAGGGAGAAAACTGCTGCAGTAATATCTGTCTCAGTTGCTAATACAGCTGTGATTTTATTTCACATTAACTAGAAACTATGTGTATAACACAGCTGTTGCTAAGATGATTCAACACCACCTTACAAAACACATGCTTTGCTAAAAATATTGATTCTATCATGACAGCTAATAGCACAGCTGAGTTTTGCCAGTATAGCTACCTCCTAGGCCAAAATAGCTGTGTCATAAAAAACTGGTAGAAAAGACCTGACTGAATACAGAATGTCTGTCAATAAAAACAAAACTATTTAACATTTACCTTAAGTTGAACACTCTATAGGAAAGGAGTTCATCATACAGTAAGCTTCAATATGACTATCCTAAAAGCTTTCACTTCCAACTACCTAATGAGATTTATAAAAAAAGGAACATATCTTTGCATTTAAATCACCTATTTAATTCTGTACACATAGTTTATCTGTCTTGCACATATGGATTCTCCTGGAGATCCTCACAAAGGTGACTAACACCAGCAAGAACTATCATCAGGCTACAGTCAGTTATTACAAAAGCTCACACTCCACTAGGTTCACCTTAGAAATATGTGTCACCTTGAAAGCTCTTTAAGTCACTAGTGGAATTTTTCAGGACAATTTTTCAGCTACAGAAACACCTGATTGTATATTCAAATATCTGCAGAATTAAATAAAATGTCAGATCTTTACATTATTTTACTAAATATGTTAAATTTATTTCAGAATTTGCAACTTTCCAGTTCCATAGTTATTAAAAGATAAATACTAATAGACACATCTGCAAAATAACTCATTAAGAGGTTAGTACATTAACTGGACAACGATTATCATACCCATAGTTTTCCCTAGTGTAACAGTTAAAGAATTTGCATACAATACAAACTTTCATCTGAACAGACTGCACATCCCCTCTGATCCCCTGATACTATGCCAATGTTACTTAATCGGCATAAATCAAATTAGTGCTGACTCATATTCCATATGAAGAAAAACTCATGCCCTCTTTTAACTCTCACACAGAGCAAGTTTATGCCAGCTGGTTTAGAAGCCTTGCAAGCAACTCAGTGCTATTTGTATTAGAGATCTTCAAGGATAACAATCTATTATCCTGCTCAGCAGTTGCTAAATGGTACTAATTACCTGCTGTAGACCACTGGCTGTTAGATCCTGTGTTTCTATTGGAATTACCAGTGTGTGCAGTGCACAAGGAAGCAGACTTAAACCACGCCATATAGAACAAACTAGGGGCAATAGATGTCCATGCATTTATCCAAACTAGTCATGGCTGTGGCACATGAGTGATCAGAACTATGAAGACAATCTGTGGTTCTAGGAATATTTCGTCACTTGACATGTGTGGCTCAGGCACCACCTTTCACAGACTGTAATCTGTGGAAATTTACTCTGTCAAAATTGGAGCTGCTTCCCTTTTGTTCATGCATTCATTCACACACTCCTGTCCTCATCCTTACGTAGCAGTACCCCATCTCATGCTGCCATGAGCTAGTAGGGAAAGTTAAACCAGCCAACCTTATCAAAGACTGTTTCCAAAAGGATCATCTTCCTGGTTCTCACTTCAAGACAAGCATAAAGATGGGAGGACAAAAGGACAGGACAGAAAGGAAAGCTACCAATGGTAACCCCAATTTTAGCTTAGTTTTAAATTTGTGTTAGAAACAATTTTTCTGCATGTCATTTGGTATTTCAAGTATCCTTAGGAGACTGTTAAAATCAAGTCAGTGGCTCCAAGACACCTGCATATTTCCTTTCCATTCTTTATATCCACCACATCATCTGTGACACAGATAGATGAATCGGTTCAGAGAGGTGACACAGAATTTAGATGTTGATTTTAGCAGGTGATGGGCTTTTTCTTGGAACAGTTTGCTGAACTGATTTACTCTGCAGCCATGCAATGCGACTTTAGTACAGTGGTGAGTGTCCCCATCTCTCATGCAGGAGACCAGGGGTTCAATTCCTGCCAGGGAGGCAGTAGTGCCCTTTAAGAGATGGACTCGATGATCCTTGTGGGTCCCTTCCAACTGAGAATATTCTGTGATTCTGTAATTGCTAAATCTGACACAAAGAGTATGCAGTGAGAATGGTAGTAGGAACAGCATTAGATGATCAGGAATGATTTTTTTTTTTTTAATTAGAAGCGTAGTATTGGCATATGAATTCATTCACCTCTTCATTTTACAGAGTTTTAAAAGAGATGGAGATAAGTTAGATTTTGGTGTATTATTGTCACATATTATTCCAAAATATCAGCACTCAGCAAGGGTCCTTCACAGTTTGCCAAAACCATAAACCATTATCAGTAACTCTCTGCAGAAATCTCTCTGCTTTACTTAGTCTGCTTCTGCACTACAATAAGCGCTTCCTTAGTTCAACACCCTTGTTGTTTCATTCCTCTAAAAAATTCAGCATCATATTGGACTACAGACCTCCTGAGGTCCTTCCTAGCTTGATTAATCTTACAACTGTATGAATTCAACAATATTGATGTCAACAAGGGCAGGACCAACCAACATCACAGATCATCGCACAGAAGTTCTCCATTCTGACTCGTACCAATGAGTCTGTATGTAAACTCCCATATGGGGCCCCGTGATAGGTTTGAGTTGCAATGGTGAGCTACCACTACAGAGCCTCAAACTTCCCAAACCATACAAAATGCCACACATTCACTTTTACTCAAGCAACACACTTGACATGTATCTGGTACATAAAACTGATAAATCAAGGAGAAGCCAGGGAGAACCTCACACTAGAAGTGCCTAAGTTATTACCAGAAGTAAGGACTAATCCAGGAGAACCTGCATGTATTATAACCAAACCCACATAAATAAAGAGTGGGATAAAAAACTAATTCTCATGTAAACATCAATAGAATGATATATACCTTGACTTTACATCTGTCCTTTTCTGTTCAACTTGTATAGCTCTAAATATTTGATCCATCGGACTTTCGGGGAGAAGTTTAAAAGCAAAAGAAGTTCAACATTCATTCTGTATAGGAACTGAGGTACCAGTCAAATTCAGAAGGCTACTGTTAATAGGTTTGATGGTTAGTATCCTCTTATAGAACATCACCTTAGCAGACTATGAAACAAAACAGTAGTTCAAGTTTCACATAGACACAGATTTAAAAATACTTTGTGTCATATTTTCTGTACTGTCAATGGGTAAATGTGGAAGTCTACAGTAAACGACCACTGTATGTCAGCAAGAGTTGTGATAGCTAAAATCTGGAGCACAGATCCCAACTCAAGGACTTAATGCTGCAGCTGTCATGCTTCCCTTTTAGATCCAAATGTAGTCAAAACCTTAACCAGAATCACAGAATAATCTGAGTCGGAAAGGACCCAAAGGATCTTTGAGTCCAACTCTTAAGTGAATAGCCATACAGGCCACAACCTTGGTGTTAAGAGCACCATGCTTTAACCATCTGTGCTAGTCTTGGGATCATCTTTTCTTTTTTTTTTTTTTTAACCTAACTCCCCATCTCATCACCCCATTATCTAGATCATGTCAACGAGTTCCTCATTCAATCTTTCCTTAACCACTTCCACCACCTCCCTGGGCAGCCTAATCCATGCTATGAAAAATACCTGCTGTAACCATTTCATTGCCCTGTAAAATGATATTTTGTGTACTGTGTCAAGGTCACATATAGACTGCATTGTAGTAGTGAGTCACCAAAAAGAAACACAGTAAGAAAGCAGTATGTGGTTCCATCCAGACTGTCTGAATTCCACCTTGAACCTTTTGCATGTGCTTGTTTAAAGCTGGTCACTTAGAAATGCAGTCATACCTCTGGATTCACGGGATTTGGGTCTTGTGAGGGTCCCGCTAAACACTGATTTTGCAAATTCAGGTCAGACATTAATATGGCAAATTATTGCCATAAACATGGCAACTTTGCAACACTGCAACTTCCCAGGGCCGCTTCCAGAGGTGGGGAACGTCAGAATAGGAGATTTATCTGTTTAACTGCAGCATGTGTTGCGCTGTAGGAGTGCTTTGCCTGAGGCTATACCTATGCACATATGCATAAGACGTCTATGCATATGTGCCAAGTCCAGGCTGGCTGCTGTGGCCAAAATGGGACCCCGCAGTGCCGTGTGTTACAGTTTAAGACTTCCTCACTCCTGGCGGTGTGGGACCACGCCATCCTGCAGAACTATGCATTGCTCTGCAAATCACTGAGTAAGGACTGCAGAAAAAACTTCTGCAAGTTGATGAGGCTGTGAATATGACAGCGTGAATTATCAAGGTATGACTGTGTTGTGAATTTCACCTCAACTACAGGCAATCCTCTTCACTTTGCAGTTCCCCATTCACGGATTCAATTTGTTGTGGTATGATTTTTCCACAATTCAGGAGGTCTATTTACCAGGGCATTCATGACTGTGCCTCCATGAACTGACACACATGAATATTTTAAGTAGGTAGTCGTGAATACTCAAATTAGCTCCACCCACAGGAGCCACCAGTGCACTGCTCTGCTCGCACTGCGGCGCGGAACACAATGGGTGCACATGCTGCTGCCCTGCTGAGTTCCTGCTGGGGTGGTATGTGTACTTCTCAGCCCTCCCCACCATGTTCCCTCCTGAGGCCAGGTGCCTGCCTCGCTATGTCTGCTGGGCACAACCATACCAAGGCTGGGAACAGTGTCTGACCCTCAGTGGTTCCTGGGTTTGGTCTGAGCAGATTTTATCCGGAGGCAGGCAGCGAGTGCTGAGTGAGCCTCTTGGCGTTTAAACATAACAGTGGGGCATCAGCGGTGACTGCCTTGTCACCATGGTAACGGCGCTGCTGATGGCGCGGTGGTCGAGCAGCATCTCACTCCAGTTTAAGAGTATACCCTGATGATGAAGGACTTGCAAAGTTGAATACAAAAAATGAAAAAAAATTAAGGAATTATTAATAGTACAGCTGTTTTTTTGTAAAGAACTGTATTACTGCTTAAAGATTTGTTCATTAAATTTTTTTTTAAAAAAACAGGAAAATGTATTCTCTATCAATTTCTGTAGTTTGCTAGCTTAATCTTTATCAGAGAGTAATCTGTGCTCAAAATGAAAACATTTTAAAGTAAGTGATATTGAAAGATGGATACAGAAAAGTTTCCCCTTTCCACTGAAATATTATTGGAAATCAATCTGAAGCAGAGTAATTACACTGGATAAGAAATAGAATATTCTATTCTTGCTCTCTTTTTATTTCACATATATAGTCTAAGGAGTTCCTGCCATTACAGCAGTATTTCTTTTTAATCAGTGTGACTTGTAACAATATCCAAGGAAAGTCAGCAGTATCTGCTACTCAGTGGATGCCATCTTTCCTGGAGACAATAGGCGCCTGATTGCTGCCAATTTATATCTTCCTTGCATCCCACTGTGGATCCCCTTTGAAATGAATAAGAAGAATGCCAGGGGTCAATTTGTTAGCTGCTAATGGCTTAAGGACCCTTTAGTGGTATGACAGAGAATTTGTGAGTGATTAGTCCTTGTGCTTCTCGGTGCTCTGGAGTGCCAGAGCATGTTCAACTGTAAAACTTCTTATTTTTAAACGTAAAGGAAGGTCTTATGGAGAAAAACACCAACTTGGAACTATAAATGAACTTAACAGGTTTAAAATGAAGGGGGCAAAAAGAAGGACATGTCTCTATAAAGGTTATCTGTTCAGAACAGATTACACTCTTAAAAAGCTGGATTCTTGTTTAGGGTTAATTGTTTTTATAATATTTTTTTCTTGACATTTTAGTTCATCATGGCCTTTGGAATTATATTCTGATCATGCAAAGTCATGAAACTGACTTGACTCACTGCATAAGAGCTTTATATCATAGTCCACCAAAATAAATAGTTGAGAATGTTGAAAATGTGTTCAGAAGTAATTTTTTCTTTAGGAAAATATGTCTATTCTTACATAGGCTCCCTCATAAATGCTACATTTTAGACTTGTAACTGAAGCAACATTTAAAACTACGATTTCTAGTTAACCAAATGTAGTTTTGTTTGGATATACAGGATTAAAGTTCAAAAATGGAAATACAGAGCGCCCCCAGAAGTCATGAGGAGACAGGTCTGAGCAGGTCCCATGAGTATGCAATCCGTGAAGATAGCAGACCCATGAATATTCAATTACCCCCTGCTTGTAGGCATGCACCCTCCACTAATTATATCTGGAGGGCAGTCCTGGGAATGTGGCTTGCTCTAGCAGAGCCTCATTAAAGCAGAGGAAGTGCCTTTTGATGCCTACCAGACATGGAATCCGGGGTCCAGGACATTATGTGCACACATGCAGTCCCAAAACTCACTGAAAATCCAACCGTGACAACTTGAATACGTGAACATGTGAACTGTGAATTTGCAGGGTTTCTTTGTACCTACATAGAAAGCAAGTAATTCAGTTCTTACATTTTAGAAATCTGTGATACAAATTAAAATCCAGGAACTGTGTTTCCAGAAACTCTCTATGAGTGAAAAAAAGGCATGGTTTTCAGCAAGATGATCTACAAATCCTTCAGAATTAACTTAGAGACACCCAAAACCACCAAATGGGAATCACTATGTTCAAACATATATCTTAATTTTTTATTTATTCAAAGCTTAAACCTGTGAAACAGGACTACAAATAGTCTAGTATTCCTGTTTTCAAAACAGTTAGTAGGAGTGTGAAGAATGAAAGAAGTTTTTGGCCCTCATAAAAATAGAATATAGTCAGCCCTCGAATATCACGGTACCACGGTTCTTGTCACCCACCCGCAAAGCCCTCAATCTGCATTAACAGGCAGCTCATTAATATGCAAATTTGCCTCCAGTCTCCCCACACCCCCAGCTCCGTAGCGGCTGCGGGGCATTCCTGGAAGCTCCTCGCACAATGTGAGTGGTCAGGGGAGTGAAGGGGGTCTCCTCTACCCCGTCCCCGCCTGGGGAGTCCCCAGGAATCATGAAAAAGGGGTCCCTGAGCCCATGCTGCCCCTGCAGTGAGTCATGGACTTTGGCTGCTGCCGTTGAAGCAGTTGCAGCAGGTAGAGAAGGCACTGTGGGGCTGTATGTACTTCTGAGCCCTCTCCACCGTGATCCTTCCTGCGGGACATGCCTGGCATGGCACAGTGGTGGCTGGGGCCGGTGGTGCAGAGCTCTGTCTGCACTTAAACATGTGAGTGCAGTGGCTCTGGTGACTGCCTTGTCACCATGGTAATGCTGCTGCTGATGCACTGGCAGAGCAGCATCCCAGTGCTGGGAAGAGGTGCTGAGGGCAAGTTGTATTCTCCAGGAATTTTGCAGCTGCTGCTGCTCTGGGCATAGGCAACGGGGTTGAACCCCCCGCCTGATGGGAGAGGGGCAGTGTCCCCCCAGCCCCATCCTTCACGCGGCACTGCAGGCCTGGTGAGGTCAGGAGCAGCTGTGCCTGGGCACTTCAAGCAGCGAGTTTGGGCCGGTGTGCGCAGGCGCAGCTGCACCTAGGTACTCTGAGCTGTGAGTTCAGCACGACGTGGGCCAGCAGAGTGGTGCGCTGGCTGTCCTTGCAGTGGCTTGGGGGCTGGAGCAATATTTGCATATTCATGACTGACTACTTTGGATATTCATGAATGCCAGGTCGCACATGTGCAGTTGCGAATGGTCTGTGAAACAGACCTCCACAATCGCGGAAAAATCACACCACAAAGAAATGAAGTCATGACAGGGGAACCACGAAGTGGCTGACAGTCCGGCTTCCGGGGTCCGCAAGGTTCCCCAGAGCACGCATGCGCAGTGCCTCTGCTTTGCCAAAGGGAGGTGCTGGCCCTCCCTGTGAGGCCGGATGAGTCAGAGGTGGCTCAGAAATGGTTCCCTTTGCCCCCCTGTGTTGACAGTCTGAAGAGAGAGGCAGAAAATGGTCCGCAGCGCTCTGGAGTGCCGGGGGCTGGAGCAATGGGTGCAGCCTCCATGCATATTAACGACCTGCACTTCTTTGCGAGTTTGGCTTTCTGTGAGACCCCTGGGCTGTCCCCTTCCTCGCGAACGAGGGGGTTTAACTGTATATATACATACAATCACTTATGATGCAAATACTGTATACTTAGGGATATTTTAAATATTAATAGTATAACCTCGGATACAAGTCTGTCTAATTATATTGTACTTTTTGTAGAATACCTGAGCTTTAAAGAACAATTGATTTTGAACTGTATAAGTTTCAAAATAGTTCCAAAAGCAGGAGACAGGAGCTTGAAACTCCAGGATAAGTTACCAGGGCAGCCCCCAGCCCTTGCCTAGTTAATTAACAACAGGATCAGTCTACTGAGCCCACCATGAGATCAACTGGTGTTTCAGCCATGAGATAACTGTAACAACAAAAGCCCAACTGCAAATAACTGTATCCACAGGAGCCCCAGACATGAGATGATTGAATCAATGGGCCCGCTCGAACTGGTCTTGTGGCTAGGGTGAATGGGTTATGATGATAATGGACTATGCGTTCATCCAGAATCAACAAAAACAACCCTTCTTCACAATTAACTGAGCATGTTTAAAGGGGAGGGGAAAGAGGCAAGCCTATGTAAATTATTTCTGGGAAGTAACTGTAATAATCCCTCCTAGTTTCTGCCTATGTATGAAATGATTACAATAGTCCCTCCTAGTTTCGAAATAGCTAATGCCTATGCATTATCTCAAGATATAAAATGTGAAAACTGTATGATGAATGCTGTGCCTCTGACTTGTATTCTCCCAAGCCACAAGTCCAGTGCTGCTTTGCCTTTGCTTTACATTACAAAATACAATCCTTGTGAGCCCGTTTCTCACAGAAGAGATGCTGATAACACTGAAGGTTTTGCACAACATTTTACTACTCAGTGAACTTTCTACCATTTACTGTAGTGCAAGCAAGACCATGTAGATCCAATCTGCCTCTCAGGTCACTTCTCCAGGAGAAAGTCATGCAAGGCTGGACACTGCTCAAGACATTTAAAGTGTGGGGACAGCAGAGGAGAGAAGAGACAGTGGAAGAGAGAAATGCACAGACACAAAATGCCTCACGAAGCGATCCACAGGAAACACCTGTGGGCTAACAAACATGGCTGCCTGACAGCTCCATTCTCAGTTTTGCAGAGAAAAGGAGAAAGCTATAACTCCATTTGATCATAAGACAGATAATCACATTTTATGTGAATCACCCTAGTCAGAGGGACCAAAAATAGAGGGATGCTTTGTCTTTACTTCCCTATTTTGTACAGGCAGAGGACAGCTGTTCAAATCAAGGTAGCTCTAGGCATGTGTAGAGAAAAAAACTGCAGTTGAAACAAATAAGGGAGATTTCAAGGCTAAAAGAAACGTGGCCACAGAGCAGAGGCACTCCTTTCATTAGACAATCCACAGGGAGTACAAAAAGGCTAGATAAAATCTACAGCTTCTCATTCTTTTTTTGATATGTCTTCAGTGAGTTTTACATTTTATGTCTTTTGATACCTTCTTCAGTGAGTTTTAATTTTTCTAATTAAATAAGTGTTGTATATTAGGAATCATACATACTTTTATCAACAAGAAATAGTTTAATATCCAGCTTTACCAAATTACTAAAAAGGTAAACACATGGACAAAAAACACACATGGAATCCTGTGAGAATTCAAATATATTCAAATTTCATTTCCCTGTGATTTTATGATTGCTTTTGAAATGAGCTGCTTTAATTAGTTAACATCTGTTACCCAATGACTAAAGGCATTATGTTTCCCTGCCTTACAACAAAAAGATGCCTCGGCTTGCAGAATACAACACACATGGCGCCAAAGTTAAACACCATGCTGAACCTACAGGATTGAAACCCTGTCCAGGTTTGAAATGTGTCTCTATCTTCTGGCCCTTTTGAAATGACTTCTTTATTGATTGGTAGACCAATCCAATTGGTAGCTATTTCATGCTACATTTTTGTATACACAGGACTGATTTGATCAATATCAGCATGTTGGACAGTCAACAGTGTTAGTGTTTTCCAACGTTACAGATATGAGTTTGCAGTCCCGAATGCATGGTTTTGCCTTGTGAATGTATTAATTTACAGTATGTATATACTTTTCATTCTTTTCAAAAGTGTGGACTTCATTAATTTCATATGCTATGAATAGTCTCTTGACTTCACTATTTGGTGCCTAGTGTTCGTGTCCCTGACGGACTGGACAATAAATATTAAATTGTATAAATTATCACACATGTATTGTAATTTCTTGTACAATAGTCCCCAGTAAATCACCATTTGCTAATAGTCACTTTTAGATTAGTCTAATGGACAGTTTTCTCCTCTGATTCAAAGGACTCTAGCTGTAAAATTCAAAATACCACTGTATGGGGAGGCCTCCCTACTATTACATGCATAATGAATCCCACACGCTTTCCCAGAAAGCGTAATGACGTTTAATAAGCGTTTTAATGACATTTAGGGTAAAAGGAAAAAGTAATCTGAAATTAAAAAATGCTAACACACTCCTGAAACAAAGCACTATAAAATCTGAGATATCTATTTCTGTTTAACTTTGGAAAAGGACATACCATGCTAAAATAAGGAAATACAGAATATGTAAACCCTCAAATACATTTTAGGTGTCCTGTACCTCTGTTTCAAATGTTCTTGATCATGCCGTGTTTTAAATTACAGTATCACAGTATTAGCA
>WEKX01014978.1:0-29677 GCA_013390025.1 Pitta sordida
GGGGAGCGGGGCCGGGCCGGGTAAGTCCCTGACCCTGTCCCCTCATCCCGTGCCCTGATCCCGGAACCTCTTGGTGTTCCTTGATCCCGTCCCTTATCCAGTCCCCGCATCCCGTTCCTTCAACCCATCCTCTGATCCCGTTCCATGATCCCGTCCCCTTATGCAATCCCCTCATCCCGTCCCCTGATCCAGCCCCCTCATCCCCGGCACCTCTTGCTGCCCCCCCCGATCCCTTCCCTTGATCCCGTCCCCTGTTCCAGTTCCCTCAGTCGTATTCCCCAGTCCCGACCCCTCGCCCCATCCCCTGGTCCCGTGCTCTGACCCCTCTCCTGAAGGTTCCCATTTATGTCACGAGTAGATTAACCCGGGGTGGGTGTGTTTGCTGATAGCTCGGGTGGAAGTTCATTTGCTGTGCTGCAGTCAGCTCTGTAACTGGAGAGTTGTTTTGTTTTATTATGTTTCACAGGCAGTTGCTCAAACAAAATTCCCTGCCATCAGCAAGGAAACTGGTATCACCTAGATACACGTTTTATGAAGTGAAGATGCTACAAAGGATCTTTCTTATTCCATGTAGGTGTCACACTGCTTGATCAGAAGAACATTATTTGGCTATCCCCTAACTAAAGCAGGTTCTGGTCTGGTTCAGCAGACTAAAGGTAAGAAAATACTTGTTTGGGCTTCTTCACTGCTTCAGCCGAATGTCAAGGGGACATTTCCTGCAGGAGTTTGGCATCTTCCCTTCTGTACAAACCCTGTTCCTCACTCTGTTTTTCTCTAGATGTTTGTTTGAGGTTCTGCAGACCACGAAGTTCTGCAGCAGCTGCTGACACATCTGGAGAGGATACCTTACTGAAATGGGGCCTTTTCCTCGTCCCTCTGACCACATTCGGTCTCGGCACATGGCAGGTACAAAGAAACATTTCATTTTTTCAAGAAACACTTGAGGGCTGTCAAGTTCTTTTGTCTGTTTAGTTCAAATCCCAGGCAGGGTAAAGATTTGCTGTTACTCTGTTTTCCAAGTGTCCATTTGTAAGTCTTTAATGGAGAGATTATTGCTTTTTACGCTTCTGTTTCTTCAAATCGAAGTCATTTTCATGTCTCCAATTACCCTGTTTTAGACCAGGTCTGATGAGAAAATTATGACCAATGTTTTAAGGCTTTTGGGGGTTATTGCATTGCTCTGTTCTACTGTAAGGAATCACTTTTGTGTTTGTGTACTTTCAGGTTCAGAGACGAAAGTGGAAATTAGATTTGATTGCACAGCTGGCATCAAGAATTACAGCAGAGCCCATCCCTCTGACATTAGAGTATGGAAACTGGGATAGTTTATTGTCTGGGGAGTGCTGGGGAGTTTAGATATGAACACTGTTAACTTTTTTATTTTTAATAAAAGGAAAAGTAAATGCTTTGCCATGGGGTACTCTAAATGCATTGGAAAAGGATGAATCTCTGTTCAGGAGAATGTGGGATGAAGTTTAGGCCATATATCATCTTCCTGGGGAAGGAGGGCTTGGTAGCTGCTGTCTGTGGTGTCCCAAAGGAATTGTTACTGCCACAGAGAGTCTTGGATTTACAGCAGGCCCTGCCCCATGTGTGGAGCAGTTGTGTCAGATGTGAGAAGGGATTTTTGAGGTCCCTCAACCACCTGGCACAACTGTCAGACTGGCTCAGTTTTTGTATTTCATGGGCTGGGATGGGCAAGAAATGCTTCCCATGGCTGGATGCACAGGCAGTGAGCCCACCTGCTCATCAGCTCTGTGACATCTGGGTTGCAGGTACCATGGAAAAGAATTCCCTGGATACTCCTGATCATCCCTATTTAATTCACTGTGATAGTAAAAAAATAATAAGCCAGCAGCATATTCCTTGAGGTGTTTGTGCTCTGCTTCTGTTTGCCAACAGGCTCTGAAGTGAACCATTAGGGGAAAAAGAGAATCCCTCACTAAAATCCTCTAATTTGCCTATCACAGCCATGAATTTGTTCTCCTCTTGTTCCCTGCAGCCCCATGGAACTGAAGGAGTTGGAGTACAGACCTGTGAAGGTCCGAGGGCATTTTGACCACTCCAAGGAGCTCTATATTCTGCCACGGTCACTGGTGGACCCGGAGCGGGAAGCCCGGGAGGCCGGGCGGCTGACATCCCACCCGGAGAACGGAGCCAATGTCATCACTCCCTTCTACTGCACAGAGCTGGGGTGAGTTTAGGAATGTCATGGAAAAGCCGAATCTTGGCTGGGTTTGTATCAGTTGCTCCGTCTTTTAAAGGTTTCTCTCACTCTGTGAGAAACCTCACTCTGCACTGAGGCTCGATTTGAAATTGTATTTAAATTTCCTTATCATGTGTACTCAGATGACAAAAAGAAACAGCAGCAAACATGTGGGTTGCTTCTTTCTTTGGTCTTCAGTTCTAGGCAGCTGCAGGAATAAATTTCCCTTCACTCCTGAGCCATACTTCTTCATGTAACTCTAGGGTCACGATTTTAGTCAACCGAGGATTTGTGCCCAGAAAGAAATTGAAGCCGGAGACCAGACTGAAGGGACAGGTAAGGGGGATCCAGGGAATGTGCCACGTTACTTTTTGCCCTTTGGTTACCTAGGGGCACTACTGACCAACCCAGAAAGGCAGGAACCATGTTCAGCATCATGGCAGGTGACTTAGTTACTGTGCTTTTCAAAGACAAACCTTTGTTTCCCACCTTTTTGCTAAGTAAATAATGTGCTTTACAAACAAGGAGCTGTTCTCGTCCTGCTGTGTTACAGCACATGCAGGACACAACAGTTTTATATATGTTCAGGACCTGCAAGGGCAAAGTCCTGACAGGACTTTGTGTGCTGGAATACGAAATGAAATGCAATTGAAATGTTTGCCTCTCTGCACTTCTCAGATTGAAGATGAAATTGATCTCACAGGGGTGGTGAGGTTAACAGAAACCGGTAAACCCTTTGTGCCTGAAAATAACATTGAAAAAAACCGCTGGCACTACCGTGACCTGGAGGCCATGGCCAAGGTGACAGGAGCAGAGCCCATCTTCATCGACGCAGATTTCAGTAAGTCAGAGAAACACAACCCCAGAATTCTTCCTGTGAGGGTGGTGGGGCCCTGGCACAGGTTGCCCAGGGAAGCTGTGGCTGCCCCATCCCTAGAAGTGTCCAGGGCCATGTTGGACAGGGCTGGGAGCAACCCAGGCCATTGGAAGGTGTCCCTGGTCACGGCACAGGGGGGAACTGGATGAGCTTTAAGGTCCCTTCCAACCCAAACCATTCTGGGATTTTATAAACTTGGAAACACTGCCCGAGCAAGAGGAGCAAGGTATCCACCAGACTTCACCCTGTCACTCCTCTCACAGCTAAGGCAGCTCCACCATGTGCAAACTAAAGATTTAACTTGGCTGCTGTCCCTACAGGAAGCACAGTGCCAGGGGGGCCCATTGGTGGCCAGACCAGAGTGAGCCTTCGGAACGAGCACATGCAGTACATCGTCACCTGGTAAGGGACCAGCCAGGCTGGCTGACCTTCCCTGGAGTGCTTTGGAATGTAAAGTCTTGCATGGATGAACGTTTTAAGCCTAAATTTTCAACCTAAGTAACATTTGCAAGGTGATGTAAAGTAAAATGATCAGTTATTGCAGCTGTCTTAAGAGTGGTCCTGTCCACCCTGGAAAAGTGCAAATCTGTGGTTTTATTTTCTCCCCCAGGTATGGCTTATGTGCTGCAACTTCATTCTTGTGGTACAGGAAATTTATACAAAAGCTCCCTCGCTGAGGGGAAGGTGTAGCTTCTTTGGACTACAGTCGAGAGGAGACTTATTGAAGACAGGAGCCTGATCCAAACAGCTGAAGCACCCAGGACTTCAGGAAGTGTTCAGCTGAGCAGCTGCTGCTGGGCTGAGGAATTACTACACAGGACTAGTAATTAAGGGCAGTTGTTCCAAGTGAAATAAAAACCTGCTCTATGCAGCCACTTAGGCAAAGCACTGTCCTGTCGTTTCACAGAAGGCAAACAGAAGTACAGCAGTGCCACCCCTGCCCCAATTCACAGAGACCACTGAAACTTAGCTGGGGTTTATTCCATTTATGTACAGAAAACAGCATGATCCAGTACATCTTCAGCCCAGCTTAGTAGCCAGTTCTTTAGCCTTTGCTTTCTCAAGCTTAGCAATGCGAGCCACCGATTTTGGACCCAGGACATTCCCGCCCCAGTGACGACGGATCTGCAGAGGAAGAAAGGACAGGTTAGAGGCCACATTCAATCACCTCACTTAATGACACTCCTTAAAACACAAGGGAAAGGGCTTCCTCAGCTACCAAGGTCCTACGTATTTCAAGCACTAAACTGATTTAATTGCAGCAAATCTACGTGTAACACACCAACAGCCTATAAACTACTGTCAGTGTGTTTAATAAAATCTACATTTCTCTGTGAAGCTTTCAGGAATAAAATGTATAAACTGAAACAAGAGGCCAGGAGCAGAGAATCTTACCTCATCGTATCTGTCGTTGTAGTTGGTCTTCACAGCCTCCACCAGCTTGGCAAGGGCTCCCTTATCCTCCCTGTTAGTGACAATTTTAATCCCTTTAGAGCCTTGATTTAACATTTTACATAAATATTCTCCCACAGGATTTGAGAGCTCCTAGTGACCACCCCATTTTTCAGGCTAAGCATAAGCATCACTTGCATCATTCCAGCCCAGTACTTTAGAACCTGCACGCCTCAGATTAAGGCTACAGTTCCACACCCACACTTTAGAGTAGCCATCCATTCTGGTTACCCGAAATAATGTCTTATCTTTAAGATCCAGCTGAAACATTTTAATTGGATATTAAAAAGGCAGTTTAGTTTCAGAGAGACCCAGGTTTGCCACCCACCTGCCCTACAGCGTGTGCTTGGGGCAGTTTGCTTTCTCTACGACAGAAAATCAAGTGAGCTCCCAGAACTTACGGGTTAACCTGGGTGAAGGCGACAGAGGTACAAGTCTTCCTGTGGACCAGTCGCCCCAGCCTGGCTTTGCCCTTGATGATGCAGTAGGGCACTCCCATCTTGCGGCACAGGGCTGGCAGGAACACCACCAGCTGAAAGGAAAGGGGGTTGTGCTGTGTGACTGAGGGTGAACATCTTTTTTGGTCTTTGCATCAGCCCGGGCTGTGGCGATTGCTCAGTGTTAAAAAGCTCGTTTTGCTCTTCACTGCTGATTCAGGTGAAGAAATTCAAAACATCATTGCAAGGGCCCAGCCTGCCTGTTGTAACAGGACAGCTACAAACACGCACAAGCATCCCAGTTCTGGTTAACGTGTACTTATGCATTCTATTTCATACAGTAAATTTGTCTTAAAATGCATTTTCACCCCAAGACCACTTCTGACCCCACCTTAAGATCCACAGGTAGCCTGCAATGTGCTTACCTCAATGGGATCTACATCATGGGCAATAACAACAAGCTGAGCCTTCTTGTTCTCCACCAGAGTTGTGACAGTGTTAATACCTGAAAAGCAGGTTACAGGTTAAGCTCTGATTCTGCTCAGTCTGTTTTCAGGGCTTTCACAAAAGCCTCATACAACCAGCTCAGACTCCGTAACGCAGCTTCTTTGTGGAAGTTATAAAAACTTTTCCCCATCAGCAGCACAAAGACATTTCATGGACAAATTGCTAAAGCTCAGGGTTAAAAAGCTCGTCTGTTTCGCTCTTCACTTTGAGCTCAGGTGAAGAAATTCATACATCATTGCAATAGCTTGTCCAAGCCTCCCTGGTTGAAGCAGAGCATTAACTCTTCTATCAGTTTTCTCTCTAACCAACCACCAAACCCCTTCTTTGCCATCAGCCAAGTCCAGGTGCCAAGTTACCTGCTCTGAGGACGGGTGGCCTCTTAGTTGGAGCATCTCCCTTTCCTGCAGCTTTCTGCTCAGCACGAGCCAGCAGCCTCTGCTTCTTCTCCTGCTTGTTTTCCGGCCTGTATTTGTGTGCCAGCTTCAGCAGCTGTGTAGCTGCAAGAGAACATCTACTGATTACTTGCACGACCTGAACATCTAGGCACCACTTTTCAAAACACTGAAGTGCATCAGCGATCTTGGTGGTTGTCATCACGCGTGTTTAGGCAGAAAGGAAGTGATCATCATTTGCACAGTCCAAGAGAAGAGCACCTTGAGAGCCCCTATTTACCTCCACGTGCACCTCTGAGGGCCCCTTCACTGTCTGGAGGAAACGCCTGTGGACCCTGTGTGGAGTTTCTTTCCCACTTCCAACCCAAGCCAAGAGAACCTGGTGGGGCACATCCTCACCTGTCTGTCGGTCCAGAGCCTGGGTGAACTGGTTAATGGCAGGAGGCACCTTCAGGCGTTTGTAGAGGATGGATCTCTGGCGCTGCAGCCGGATGTAACGTGGCCATTTCACAAACCGTGTGAGATCCCGCTTTGGCTGGATGTCCTGTCCTAAAAAACCCCACAGCCATCAGGCCCAGAGCTGCCCCAAATCCGCAGCAGGAGCGGCAGGGAACAGCACAGGGGCATCAGTGATCTTGGTGGTAACTGCGTCAGCACTGCCACTCAGATAGCAAATATTCTTTCACATCATCTGCACCCCGTACAAAAGCTACAGAAACGCCCTTTTATTCCCACACCACATGCAAAAGGGAAACATTTATCCCAACGTGTTGTCCACGTAATGAAGTTGGGCAAACTATCTGATGACGTTTTCCTGTGGAGGACAGCTGGTAACTGCAGGCAGCAGGGCCTTCACCTCCCTCACATCTGTCCACGAAACAGAAAATATCCAATTACTCACCAATGCCAAAGTTCTTGGGCCTCTTCTCAAAGAGGGGATTAACAACCTTCTTGGCCTCCTGCTTCTTGACTACAGCAGGGGCCGGTGCCACCTTCTTGCCCTTGGCCTTCTTCCCTTTCGGCTGCAAGCAACAAACACACTCTGCCTTCCTCTGCCTCCGGTACTCGCCTGCTCGGAAAACTCACCAGCCCACCCTGGAAATGCATTTACATTCCCAGGCGGTTTTCACCAGCCCGGCGGCCTCCCAAACCCAGCCCTGCTCCTCCAGAGAGCGCAAACCCTCCGCTTGGGTTTCACCAGGTTCACGAAGCACCGCCACAGCGCCAGTCCCCGGCCTGGCCCGTCCCACCCCCGGCAGCCGCCAGGACCCCGCCCGCGGCCGATCCACCCGCATGAATCCCCCGCCCGCCGCCTCCCCGGGGCTGCCCGAGCGGCCGCGGCCCGCGGATGAAGGCGGATGAGGGTGGATGGATGTGGATGGATGAGGATGGAAGCGGAGGCCGCGCCGCCATGTCGCCACTCACCATCTTGGGCGCGGGGAGAGAGGGGCCCGCGCGGGGCGCGCCGGGAAATATCGGGAAATCTCGGGGCGGGAGGTCTCGCGAGAGGTCCGGGAGGGGCAGGGCGCGGCCATGGCGCAGCCCCGGGTGCTGCCCCAGAGCAAGGAGACCCTGCTGCAGTCCTACAACAAGCGCCTCAAGGACGATGTCAAGTCCATCATGGACAACTTCACCGAGATCATCAAGACGGCCAAGGTTGGGGCCTGAGCGGGAGCTGAGGGCTGGGGTCCGGGAGGGGGGAGAGGGGGAGCTGTCACAGGAGAGCAGAGCCCGTGAAGGGACAGGGGAGGACAGAATGACAGGATTAATTCCTGCGGAAAACACCTTGGAGAACATCATGTCCAGCCTATGACCTCGTCGCTAAGTGCCACATCCAGTCTNAAGTTCTTGGGCCTCTTCTCAAAGAGGGGATTAACAACCTTCTTGGCCTCCTGCTTCTTGACTACAGCAGGGGCCGGTGCCACCTTCTTGCCCTTGGCCTTCTTCCCTTTCGGCTGCAAGCAACAAACACACTCTGCCTTCCTCTGCCTCCGGTACTCGCCTGCTCGGAAAACTCACCAGCCCACCCTGGAAATGCATTTACATTCCCAGGCGGTTTTCACCAGCCCGGCGGCCTCCCAAACCCAGCCCTGCTCCTCCAGAGAGCGCAAACCCTCCGCTTGGGTTTCACCAGGTTCACGAAGCACCGCCACAGCGCCAGTCCCCGGCCTGGCCCGTCCCACCCCCGGCAGCCGCCAGGACCCCGCCCGCGGCCGATCCACCCGCATGAATCCCCCGCCCGCCGCCTCCCCGGGGCTGCCCGAGCGGCCGCGGCCCGCGGATGAAGGCGGATGAGGGTGGATGGATGTGGATGGATGAGGATGGAAGCGGAGGCCGCGCCGCCATGTCGCCACTCACCATCTTGGGCGCGGGGAGAGAGGGGCCCGCGCGGGGCGCGCCGGGAAATATCGGGAAATCTCGGGGCGGGAGGTCTCGCGAGAGGTCCGGGAGGGGCAGGGCGCGGCCATGGCGCAGCCCCGGGTGCTGCCCCAGAGCAAGGAGACCCTGCTGCAGTCCTACAACAAGCGCCTCAAGGACGATGTCAAGTCCATCATGGACAACTTCACCGAGATCATCAAGACGGCCAAGGTTGGGGCCTGAGCGGGAGCTGAGGGCTGGGGTCCGGGAGGGGGGAGAGGGGGAGCTGTCACAGGAGAGCAGAGCCCGTGAAGGGACAGGGGAGGACAGAATGACAGGATTAAGGAGGTCGGAAAACACCTTGGAGAACATCATGTCCAGCCTATGACCTCGTCGCTAAGTGCCACATCCAGTCTTTTTTTAAGCACTTGCAGGGACGGTGACTCCACCACCTCCCTGGGCAGCCAGTTCCAATGGCCAGTCGCTCCTTCTGTGAAGAATTGTTTCCTCATGTTCAGCCTAAACTTTCCCCTGGCACAGCTTGAGCCAGTGCCCTCTTGTTCTGTCACTGGTTTCCTGGGAAAAGAGACCAACCTCCAGCTGGCTACAACCTCCTTTCAGGGAGACATACACAGTGGCTTATAACACAGAAACCTTTTGTCTGGGTTCTAGATGTGGAAAGGTGGATGTGTGTCCTTTTTTTTTCTTTCAGATTGAGGACGAAACTCAAGTCTCTCGAGCAACCCAGGGTGAACAGGATAACTATGAGATGCATGTCAGAGCTGCAAACATTGTGAGTAGCACTGGGCTGTTCAGATCCGTGGGCAGCACATCCTTCAGGGGCTGTTGGGTTCATTATTGGCTCTTTGTAACACCCCCAAGATCTGCTGGTAGGAGAGTATCCTGATATTTTGGGTGTCTGGGGAAAGCCGAGTAGCCTGACTACAGAATCCTTGTGTAGTGTGGGTGTCTTTGTCCAAAGCTTGGGCTGCAGGAGCAGCCTGGGACATCTAGTTTTGGAACTGGAGCAAAGCCCTGTTTTGACGTGTGATTTTTCTCCCTGCCGCAAGGTCCGAGCAGGCGAGTCCTTGATGAAACTTGTGTCTGACCTGAAGCAGTTCTTGATCCTCAACGATTTCCCCTCTGTGAACGAAGCCATCAACCAGCGCAACCAGCAGCTGAAGAGTTTGCAGGAGGAGTGTGACAAGAAGCTGATTGCCCTGAGGGATGAGATCTCCATTGACCTGTACGAGCTAGAAGAAGAATATTACTCTTCCAGGTACAAATAGGGCAGTGGACTCTGCCTTACCACTCCAGCTCTTTTGGGGTAGTTAGTGCAGACAAACAGGTAGCCCGTAGAGTACAGGTGTTGAGAATGTTCCCCCCAAAAAATGTTTACTCCTAGTTTTAATTAGGTCAAACTGTTTTTTAATGCAGCTAGAGCAACTGCCTTGTCATTGTAGGTACCCTACAGGGTATAAATGTCCTGGTGAAGGAGGTATTCACAGCATCCTAGACCAGACAGATAACTTACTTAGGTGTCTGTTGTAATCATTGGAAAAAGAGATGAAATGCCTCTGAAGGAGCCTCTGGCTGCCTCACTGCAGAAACCAGCTTGCTGAGCTGGGTCCTGGCGTTAAATGCTGTCACCACACCTTTGTGGTGAGTCCTTTCACAAGTGACCTGATCACACACTGTGCCTTCTCCCTCCCCACTGTCCCCAGCTGGGGTGAACATTTGCAAGGAGCAAAGAAACTTGCTCGGTTTCACTGAATTGTGAAGTATTGTGATAGGATTTTCTAAAGAATAACGACTTAGTACTGATTTGTCAGTGGGATTTTTAATATTTTTAAAAGCCTCTTAGCAAACAGACTTTAGAGAATTCAGACACTTTATTTTTTATTTTTTTTTTGTCATGCACTCCAGCACTTCTAGTTGATGATGCAGGAAATGAAAGGAGGAAAAAACCCAGATGAAAACCTGGTTATCTTGGCTGTACTGTCCAAGCTAAGGGAAGTCAGTGCAACAAACACTAGGACTTTTAAACAGAGACTTAACTTTTAAAAAATCTCATTAAATAAGTTTTAATTACCAGGTTTTGTATGTTCTACAAATGGTTAATGCCTGTAACCCCAGCTAAGTCAACTAAACCCCTAATGGCTCAACATTTTTTAAAAGTAAGGCCATAGTTTATGAGTAATATATGTGTTTTAAGAGTAAAAAGATACAAATATGACACAGCTTAGAGATAAAAGTTGAGAGCTGTTTTTCAAACTTTGCTCTGTTTTGGGGAGGTTGGGCTAGAAATCCCTCAGAAATGAAGAGTGATGGTCACAAACCCAAGCACAGCACAGCTCAGGCTGCATCCAAAGGGACGTGGTGTGGTTGGTGCCTCACAGATGTGCTTCCCTCACCCTGTCCCCGGGCTGCCACCAGTGTGTGCCAGTCGCTTTGGGACTCAGGGGGTTCTGACCGTGCTGGCACGGTCTGTTCACCCACATAAAGCAACTTCCCAGCAGAGCAGACAGGGAATCACAGCTCTTGGTGTGCAACAAATGGATTTGCCTTCATGCTCTTTCTTACTGGTCATGAGGTGAGGAAACCTGGCAACTCTGCAGAGCTGTGATCTGACACTTGTTATCATGCAGCACTTGGTCGTTTGCTTTTAGCACTTCCTCCCTTCCTGCGCTCTCTCCTGCCTTTTTCTGCGCCAAAGAAATTGTGTCTGTGTAAATACAGAAACAGTGATTTATTCAGAGTCCTTTTATAATCAGAGTACTACAATATTTTTAATGAAACTTTATTGTCTCATGCGGGGGAAAAAGGGTTCTGTCGTGTCGCAGTCGTGTTTCAATGGCTGTAAATGCAACAGTCCATTTGCCCTCAAAGGGGAATTCTGTGCTGTCCTGGGAGCCCTGGGATGCACCTCAGGTGTAGGGTCAGGTGTCTGCCAGGCTTTTTACGTGTGTGTGAGGTTTTGACGAGGCCCCAAACCAGGTTCTTGAAGCTGAAACTGAGGAGATTGTTCTGAAGGAGTCTTTGCTTTCCTGCCCTGTGTTGGAGTAGTTTTCTCGAGCTGTCCCTCTGCACACAGCCTGGCTGGTGCCTCAGGGGAGTAGTGGCACTGAGGAACCCTCCCATGACAGGAGGCCGCTGCTCTTGGGGGCTGTGCAGAGCTGCTCACTGACCCTGACTTTACCTGAGTGGCTGAGCTTAGACTTTTGGAACTCTTCTGACAGCGGGAGAAACAGTTACGCTTTTGATGCAGCTAAAATTTTGTTAGTGACTCCCCTGCCGTGATGTGCTGGAGGCTGTGGTCACATTATCCTTGGAAATCGTGGCCTAAGCCCCACAACAAAAGAGGATTTGTAGTTCTAGTTCAGTCCTGAAGGTCTTTGTTAACTAAACTCAGCCTCACTGTGTGTTGAGGGCTGATCTTCCAAGGGATTTTACAAAGACCCTGGATACAAAACCCGTACCCACTGCCTTCTCACTTCTGCAAAGCCAGCTGGGTGATGCTGCCAGAAAAGAGCTCAGCTTGTAACTAGTGCTTTGTGTGCTTGTCCCCCAAGGCAGTAACTCCAAGTCCAGCTTGCCTTCTCTCATCCTAACCCCCAACCCTGCATTTGTGTTCCATTGCTCCCTCCTCAGATCACAGGAGCTGTCTTGAGTGTGGGGTTAGGTCTCACGTATTTCATGTTTGTGCAATTTGAACTGTCTCATATTTCTACACTTAAAATATTTCCCTAAACATCAGTCCATACATTACAAATGTAAATAAAGCTGCGACAACAAAATCACTTGACCCATTGGGTTTGTTTTTCTCTGAATGCAAGCTGCCTTCTGCTCCAGCACTCACTCTGTCTTGGGTGTCTTTTGTGTGTGCAGCTCTTCCTCCTCTTTGGGATTTGTGTTGGTTTTATTCCAGTTTCTTCCATGTTTCTTTTTAGTTTTGGCCCTTCCACATTGTGTTTTCCTCAAAGGATGGGCAAGAACTGGCCAGTTGTTTAGAAACACTCTACATTGCCACACTGCTGGTTCATCCTGTCTACAGTGTTGGAACCCAAGCTTTTAGAAGCCCTCTCAGCTCAGGCTCTTTGGGAAAAGGCAGGAACTGTCAGTACTTCATAATCAGGCTGGGAAGTTTCAACAGAAGACCCAAACCTGGGGAGAGCTTTTTTGAAAGGGCAAGGGTACAAATAGGTTTCTTCTTTGTCATGACAGGCACGGGCCCCAAAACAATTGCAGCTTTTTTTCTGAACTGAAATTTAGAGCAGGATTTATATTTTTTCGCTCACATAGGTTGATATCTAATTCCAAGTTAAAATAGTCATGGGTGAGATCTGTGTCTGACTCATCAGTAGTGGAACTCCCATATTTTGGGGTGTCAGGACTTAAGCTCAGATCTTTTCAGAGACTTGGGAGTGTCTGGATTGGAACTGAGCTTCTGTTTCATTTTAGCACCAGTTCTGTCTGAAATTCCCCCAGTCCTCTGCAGGCCCATGATGTTCAAGACCAGCCCTTAAGGGGTACCTTAGGGAAGGCCAGCATCACCCAACTTGTGATGCATTTGTGAGCACAGACCTTACATCCAGCTTTTTTTTTCTTTTTTTTTTTTTTTGCCATTTTCTTAACGCTTTGCTTCTGTCTTGCTCCCCACACCCTTTCCATCCCTCCCCTCCCGTGTTACCGCACCTGCTCTCTCCTCACGGGGGTTGTTTGTTCTGGAAAGCTACAGTCTGTGTGACAGCAATGACCTGCCCCTGTGCGAAGCCTACTGGAGACAAGACTTGGCCATGCTGTCCCCCGAGAGCCTCTCGATGCCTCTGGCCGCAGCCGCCGCAGAGCAGAGCGTTGCTCCTTCCCAAAGTTCCACCCCGTCGCACCCCCACGTCAACGGGGGGGGCCCTGCCGAACATTCCTGAAGAGGATCCGCCGTTCCTCCCACGCTGCTCGGAGTCTTCCACCTGCTGTACTGAGCGTCTGCTGCTGTCGGGGGGAGGCACCGGAGCTGTGTCGGCAGCTGGATGGCTGCGGTGCTTCCTCCACCCCAGGACGCTGCCACCAGTGTTCCTCTCCCTTAAGAGATAACAGATAAGTAAACACGAAGTGGATTGTTCCAACAAATTAAAAGTCAGGCTTGCTTTTATGTGATAGTTACGTGTAGAGTTCGTTAGAAATCCAGTTTGTTTCCATGTGAATCTCGGTAAATACACGCTGGATGGAGTGTTGGGAGTTGAATTTCTTTGGGATAAATTTGAGCCAAATGTGGGGGCAGTGAGTGCTGCTTGGGGTTTTTACTCTGCTTCTCAAGGTTATTAACATTCTGGCTGCTTTAAAGCGCTCTCAGGATGGCATCTGACAACCTCTGGTCTACTGTAAGGAATCTTTAAGTATTTTTTACACAACAGTCTTCACTGTTAAAGTGCTTCACAGACTTGAACTGTTGGTTTGGGAGGAGGCTCTCAGGAAACCCTTAGTGAAGGGCAGTGTTCCCCCTTTGAAGAGGAACAGGCAGACAGGGATCAGACTGAGGGATCAACACTGCTGCTTGCTCAAAGCCACAATTAAAAGCAGATTCTTCCTTCAGTGTTCACACAGAAATTTCTGTTAACATGGTCTGAGCTAACACAGAGCCACTGCTTATGTTGGCTTTTTGTTTTGTCTGATGAGAAGATCTTGAGGTGACTGTGGTGTTTGGAGCAGTGAGAGATTCACAGTTACTCTCAGTTTGCTTCCAAAGAAACACATTTGGTGCTTGGTCTACAGCTGTTCCGCAGCTCAGCAAGTCTTCTGCCCTTCCCCTTTTGGTAGCTGTGCACTGGCTCGAGCTGTGCAGCTGGAAGGGGATGTCACTGAACAGGGACACTGTCACCACAGCTCAGGGTCACAGGCACCGCAGGGCCACCAGTGCATTCCAACAACCTGCTGAGCTTCCCCAGCCTTCTGCTGTAACCTCTCATTTCCTAGGATGTGAATTTTGCTATAATTGTTTCGTTTGTTTCTTCCATTCCATTTATTTTTGTAATTAGGCGATTTAATAAAATTGACTGTTTTGTATCATTTTTACGGCGTGTGTTTTCAGCCACGGGGCTGTGACAGTGCGACAGCGTGATTGTGCCCGTGTGCCAGGACGGGCCTTCCCCTCAGCCTGGCAACAAAACTCCCCTTTGGGGACAGCCGCAGAAACCCTCAACAAACCCCACCGTGCTCTGGGGACCTCACCCCGAGCAGGCGGAACCCTGGACCTGTGTGTCCTCCAACCCACATCAGAGTTTGGGGGGCGATCCTGAGGGGGCGGAGGTGGCGGGGCGCTCGCAGCCCCTCCAGGAAAAGCCCCGCAGGGCCCCGAGGTCAGGCTGAGGGGCCCCGAGGTCCGCGGGGCTCTCGGTCCCGGCGGTGCCCGGCGGTGCCCGGCGGGGTTGGCTCTCGGGCACGGACCGCCCGGCGCTGCCGTCACTTCCCGCCCGTCGCTCTTCCATCCCTCACTTCCTGCCGGGGGCTCCACGAGGAGCTGGAGCTCGGTCCCCACGGTGCCCCGAGGAGGGGACAGCGCCTCCGGGACAGTCCGGCCCGGGGTGACAATGGCCAGCCTGGCCGCGCAGGACTCGTACCTGCAGGGCTTGGCCAGGAGGGTGAGCGCGCAGCACCTCCCGGAGTCGCGCAAAAGGAAATTGGGTAATGGAGCTGTAACGCTTCGGCTTCTGAGCTCTCCGGCCGGTTTGCGGGATTGTGGGCGCGGCAGCCGTGTCTCCACGGGATGCTTGGACCTGGGCAGTGAAATGTGCCGGTTTGTGAGAATAAAACAATCTGTGCTGAAACGCAGGGCTTCCGAGCATCTTGTGAGCCCTGAAAGCCCTGGAACCAGGTAGTCTCTCTTCACCCTGGTGATGGGTGTGGGAGAGCTGGAAGTATGTTTAGTGTATGTAGTTACATCTTAAAATACGTCATTTTTGAACATTGAGTTGCTGCAGTACTGGAACTTTCATCTTCAATAATTACTAAATGTTATGAGTGGGGATGTAGCATCGTCCTGCTTTGTGTCGTTTGTTTTTGCCCTCTAGTGCCTAAGCCAGGCCAGGCCGAGGATGGTGGCAGGCAGCCCAAGAGACAGAAGAAAAAGAAACCCAAGAAGCAAGCTGAGAAGAAGAATGCTCCTTCAGTCAAACAGGTGGTTTCTAACACCGGTAAACCCACTCCAGGACAAAAAGCAGCCCCTCAAGCCAGCAAATCTTCTTCACAGAGTGTTACACCGAATAGGAATGCGAGTTTGGCCACAGGTAAGAATTCCAGGTTGCCATGGTCTGGGTTAAGTTACCTGGGGCAAGGTGGCTGCTTTTCAGTTGCTTCACACATCTCATTGGGAAAGCTTTGAATTGAGAACATCTTTGTTGTTTTGTGTACTGAAAGCTTTTGCCTGTGAACACAAATCTGTGCCATCACCACTGGGTGGCTCTATGGGAACGGCGTTTAAACTTAATTGCAGACCTTTGGTTTTATCTATTTGGGTAACTTCAGGAATTATGCAATCCCTCCTGTATTTCCAGGTCAGCTTTCCATTATGACTCTGAAAAGCAGATCACAGAGAAAAGACATCCTGAGGGTCTCTGTTTTCCAGGAGCTTGGTACTTGTCTTTGGCACGCCAGGAAGCCCCAGGGCATGCCAGGGCACTCGCTGGCAGTGTTGAATGATAACACGGATAGAAAAGGGGGAGTTCCAAAGAAACCATTGAAATAGAAACTCTTGGTTTGTTCGGGTTTTCCGTTCTATTCAGACCATCTAAAGAGCTCCTGGAGCTTTTCCCATAGCCACAGAAAGTGCTTCTGTTTAGCTGGTGCTGTCTTTTAAGTATTTTTGTTTTCTTCCTCTCATTTTCAGGGAATAAAAGTGAACTCAGTTCCCCATCTGTTTCTGCAATCAATCTCTTGCGTCAGAGACTGCATGAGAAGATTAAAAAGGCTTCTGGACAAGTATGAGAACTCTTAATATGTATCTAAATAAATGTTTATGCTCTATAAAATTCTCCCCAGACTCCCAGGGGATGTGGGAACAGGACAAGGATCTCACACGGCTCAGAGTCTGAGCTGATTCCGTCTCCTCAGGAATTGCCAGTAGGTATTGCTGGGAGACCTCTGTGTGCTCTGTGGAAAAAACACATGAGGAAAGGGGGGGCCAGGCTGGAAGGGAAACATGCCTCTGGTGATTTTTAGGAAAAAAACAGAGCACTGAGAGCCTGAAAGGGAACAGCCATGAGCTGTTAAGACACAGCGTGAAGGGTCTGAAATGCTGCTGCTGTGTTCTGTGTCTAACAGCTGAGCTTCTTGTCTCAGGTGCTGTGCTGCTTAGGAGAAGTTTGAAATCAGGAACGTGGGGATAGCCCATTTTTAAATCTGCTTCATCCCTTCAAGGCTTCTCATTCACGTCCATCCTTCTTTTTAGGGTGATGCCAAAGACTTAAGCCCTGCAGTGCTGGAGAAGAGGCAGCGAAGGAAGTACGAGAGAGAGAGAAAGAAGCGCCGAAGAAAGGAGCTGAAGATGAAGGCAAAAATGGAGAAGAAAGAGAATGAGGAGGTACCAGTAGAGCCAGAAAACAAAAAGGAGGAGAGCAGAGCTGAGATTGTCTTTAACAAAGTTCAAGTCCATGAAGAGAACGAGTTAAACAAGGTCCAGAAGAAGAAAGAGAAGAGGAAAGCAGTGAAAGGCAACATCACTCCTCTGACGGGCAAAAACTACAAGCAGCTGCTGAGCAGGCTGGAGACCAGGAAGAATAAGCTGGAGGAACTCAAGGATAAGGACGAGAAGAAAGCCCAGGAGCTGGAGAACAAGATGAAATGGACCAATGCTCTCTACAAGGCGGAAGGTGTGAAGATTCGTGACAACGAGGAGCGTCTGAAAGAAGCTCTGAAGCGCAAGGAGAAGCGCAAAGCACAGCGCAAAAAGCAGTGGGAGCAGAGGACAATAAGGGTGGTGGAAAAGATGCAGCAGCGGCAGGACAAACGTCAGAAGAACATCCAGAAGAAGAAGAAGGACAGGATGGAGAAGAAGAAAGCCAGGGCCCGGAAGAAAGGCCGGGTTCTTCCAGAGGACTTGAAAAAGGCTGGGTTAAAGTGAGGGGGAGGCAGCAGGTCCTGGCGGCCCGGATTCCAGGGGGGACTCTCTGTCTGTCACTGTGTGCCACTGTCCCAGTGAGGGCAGTACCTGAGCACACCGTGGGGGAGGCACTGCCACGGCTTCCCAGCTTCATCAGCATAAAAAAAAAACCCAGTTGTATGTTTGTTAATAAAGTTTTCTATCCCAAAGAAATACCTTCTGGCTGATTAATTATAAGAATTCGTATTAATCCTTTCTTAAAGAGGAAATGTTAGAAAACTTCAAAGAAAGATTGAAAGAGCTCACAGAGGTGAAGAGGGAAGGAAGTATCAAAGCCCTCGGGTGTGGAAAGGGAGTCTGTAGGTATGTGATCACTGCCATAAACAGGCAGAGACTGCAGGGAGTGAGATCCTGGTTGGAAATTTGGAAGCCTGCTGCTGCTGCAGGTTGCCTACCTGCCCTATTTCTAGTCAGCTCTCACAGAATGGTTGAAAAACAACTGTTTGAAGCCCCCTCTGCACATCTGTCTGCTTTGCATGTGCTGGAGGCATCAAGCACAAGGTAAGATCTGTGGCACTGACAAATCCCAGCATCAGTGTAGCAGCTCTCATGACACAATTAGCACAGGAATTTGATAAAACTAGCGAAAGCATAGAAAAACAGCTAAAGGGAGGAGGCTGGTTGCACATCCTTCTGCTTTGGTGGGTCTGCAGCATTTCTAGGCTGAATCCAGAACTGCTCAGCAAGAATCCATGAAGGCTTTAAATGGTGGAAGGTCTTAAGAGAGAGATTTAATTATTATTTTTAAATAGTATTTTGTGATGCTTCCTGGTGAAAGCTAATTAGACTGCCTGACGGGAGAGTGAGGAAGAAGAATAAGAGGGGACTTCTGCACAGCATACTAAAGCAAATTAAAGAACTTTTTCCACTTGTCTTTTTACAACCACAGAAATTAAAGCAGGGAAATCTGCCCTGCCTTTTTCAGCTCCACTGGCACTGTTTTATGCCTGACCAAGGGCCAGGACAGTAATGATCTCTGTGGTTACTTCAGCATCCCCCAAAGAAGCACCATGTACCAGTTACTCACACTAATATAAATACTACTGACTCTGTAAATAGAAGTTTGACAAAAAGCCCTTTTTTTTTTTTTTCCTTTTTCTCCCCCTCCAGGTTGCAGTCACACACTAGAAAAGTGGAGTTTGCTTTTCAGTCCTTCCAGGCATCCTGGAAAGCTCCACAGAGCTGTGGATGAGTGCCAAGCCTTATCCTCAGCTCCCTAATTCTGTCCTCACCAAAGGTAATAATGAATGTAATAACAATTAAAGCGCTTGTAACAAGCCCCTTTGGAGGCCCCATGCAAAGTGTGTTTGCCACAGGGTTCCCTCTGTGGGTACCTTTGTTTCCCTGGGAACAGAAAAGGGATTGATTTGAGCTTTCAAGGTAAGACAGCTGAGCTTGGGGAAGTTCATTTTTATGACTGTTGAAAAGGAGATAATTTCTATGACTTACAGAGAAATACTACCCAACATGCATTAGTACTGAATAATGTTAATTTGGTGGTATCACATCTCAATTTGCCTTCCCAGGGAGTGTCCCTGGCAGGTTTTGCCTGTGGAAGGTGGAGGTTTATCAGCTGGGGTGATAACGGTGTTAGCTCTCCAAAGGGATTGGGTTGGGTGAGTTGATGGAATTGCAAAGGGGGTGTGCTTCAGATGGAAAAATAGAATCTACAGAGACTAATCAAATCAGAAAGGCCTTTGGGTTAGAGCTCACTGAAATTGAGAGGTTTCTCACAGGTGCCATGGTTCTTACAGTCTGGCTCCCTCTGTGCTCTTGATTTAAGAGAGACTGAAACAGAAACTGCTTGAAAAGCTTCATCTTCCTCTGAGGGAATAATCAGTTCTTCTCAGAGTCAGAGACAACTCCTCTCACTTTTTTGTGCTTTGCAGATTGAAAGCTCCTGGAAGGCAGAAGTTTCCCTTCCTTCTACTCTAGAAGACATGATTTCCAGGAAAGTGGTGGGATCTCTCATCTGTCTGGTTGCTGTTGCTGCAGTTATCTGGTAAGCATTGGCTGGCCAGCTTGGTTGTATTTAAAACACTTTGTCTATACACTGTGGTAAAACACACAGCAGCAGAAAAACACAGGCTGTGCATTTAGTGGAGAGTCCTTGTCAGAGCTGTAAGAAAGAACAGCAATCTCTATACATGTAATAGATAAAGGAGCACTAATAGAGGGAGAAAGCTCTGAGAAAAAAAGAACAATTGTGTCTAAATCAGGCTGTTAATACCGTACTGACTCACAAACAAATGCTTAAGTATAGAATATTGCAGTTACATTTCAGTTCAGGCTTTAACAGATGATTATCTGTCTCTTCAAACAGTCCAAGCTCACTCCAGTGTCACTGGGGACAGCTTTGGAGCTGTCAAACATTGCAGGTTCCACACCCTGGGGATTTTGTAACCTCAAGTATTCTGAAGGCTGAGTGTGGCTTATGGATTCTCTTGAGCCAGCTCAAACATTTTTTGAAGAGAATCTGAGATCAGCCATTTCTACAAATTGTTACATTATTGATTATCAAATTATTATTAATTATCCCAGAGTTCTGATGTTGCGATTTGCTGTGTTTGCATCTTGTGGGGAGTGTTTATGCCTTAGCAGCAGCTCATTGTTAGAATGTGAGCACACCAGGTCCTATTACACTGTTTAGTAAAGCAGATACAGGGTTAGCTGAAGTTACCTCTCAAAATCTGTGCCAGATTCTCAGATCATCCTGGGAAATCCGAGAGAGATTTCCCTCAACATTACGTATCTCAGACTGTTTCTCTGCTCTTCCAAGGATTAGAGCTCGGAGTGGAAAGGTGCACTACCTCCCATACTACCTTCCTTGCCCTGAAATCTTGTGAGTAACCTGCTTTGTGAGTAATGAATAACATGGATTGTTGCTACGGGAGCTGTTCTTCACTGACGGCACAGGCAGTGGTTAACAAGTCACTTGTTCTTTGTTTTATGACTCTATAATGAGTCATTCTCTTAAAACAAAAAGGTAACGATGCAGCCTGTGCTCTTTGGGCCTGCCTGCCCTGCAGGACAGCTCTGGATTTGCACAGCCCGAGCCAGGCTTTGTTTGTTGTGGTCACAGAGACCAGTACTGGCAGGTTGATGTGTGTCATCACACACATGTACCCACAGGGTCTCACTGTCCTTTGAGGTGTGGGTTGAGTATTGCAGCTCACTAGGCTGCAGCGGCAGGTCCTGAGGCTGAACCTGGTTCATATTTTAGGAGAAGTATTAAAATATCGGGTTTTTTTCCACCCCATCATGCAGCTCCATAAAACTCCAATATACAGAAGAGAAGCTAATCCAGCTTTTCCCCCAGTAAGTACTGGCTTTTTTATCTCCCGACCTTTAAACTGCTGTTCCTCTCTTCCAGGCATATTCATGTATTATTCAGTGGATATTTCTTCCTTTTTACAGATTATTTTATCAGCAGCCAAGAGTGCTGGCGCCAAAGTAAGTTTCTTTGTTTGAACTCTGTTTCTTCTGACTTCGGATTGGGCACTCTGCAGCACTCACAGTTCCAGAGTCCTGGGACACACTGAAAAGAGCTTTTTCCATGAGAGTCCCAACCATACGGGTGTGTCAGCAGCTGTCTGTGCTGCTGCAAGGTTGAGTTTAGTCACTGTGTAATTGTAAACACACCAATTGTGAACACACTGTTAATTCCCAATTAATACATTAGCGCACACACACGCTGGTTGCTGCCAGGAACTCTTTCTGAGATGGGAAACCTGTCACAGGTGTGAGACAAATACCTTCTGGAACCGTGTAACCAGCTGTGGGAGAGCTTTGAACCCATTGCAGGGTAAAATCAAGCAGGTGCTTTGTATGACCTTCAGCAATGGCTTCAGCTTACACAGACAAGTCTCTGTGAGACACAGTCAGACCTGAGAGCCTAAACCAACAGGGAAGGTTTGGGGCTGCAGTTCTAACAAGTGGTTTAGACAAACTCTGTGCAGCTCAGGTTGTTACATTGGCCCCACTCTTATCTTGAGCAGTTCACCTTCAGCAGCCACATTCCTTTGCATGGTATGTATATTATTTTTTCCCTGGTATTTCAACAAGATGTACTTGACCTGACTATTTCTCTCTTCCATATTGGAATAAATTACTGTGCAAAATCAGCTGGTATGTGCTGGACTAAAGGAGGAGAGAATCTTAGAGTTTTAAGTGCTCTGTGTCATCTGAAGGGAATTCACCATATTATGGCCATGAGTCATTGGGAAACCCAAGGAAACCCTGTAAAATGAAATGTAAAAAGCCCTGCTTAGAAAAGTGAACATGCAGGTTTCCTTCTCTCTCTTTCCTTCCTCATGCAGAAAATGATAATTAACCCAGAAAGAGAACAGGACACTTAGAACATTTTCTCCAACCTGAATTCTTCTTCCTGTATAATTTAATCTTTTAATCATATGAATTGCTATGGGAAGGAGTTAAATCTTATTCTCGTATCCTCGCAGACTGAAAGTATTAGATCTGGGGTGGAAGATCTAATTAGATCTGGTGGCCTGAGCCACCAAGCTGTTTCCCACACCTGCCCTGGTTTGATTCTGGTGCTTTGGGATTGTGCCAGACGGGAGACCTGCAGCCTCCAGGCGTGGTCATGCGTGACAAATTTCATTTGCAGAGGTCTGGGGCAAATGGGAGCAGGCTGGGGTAGATTACACATCGTAACGACTTCTTGATTTAAAATCAGAAAGGTAAGAACAAAACACTGAAAAACAAAGCAGCAAGTTGAAACAGCCTTGCATAGCTGTAACAGAGCATAATCAGACTCTGCTGCCTGTATGTTCAATATTTCCACTACCCTCACAGGAGATTAAGGATTTTTTCTGACTCTGTAACCCATTTGAATGCTGGCTCACATACAGAATTTTAAATTACGTATATCTGAATGTGTTGAAGCTATATATAAATGCTGGAAAAATAAGCTGTCATGCTGCAAGCTGTGTTTTGATAACACAGCAATGGGGTATATTTTTACAGTAATTTTTATATTATTACTAGTGTTTTAATCTGCATGTAGCAATCTTCATCAGCCTGATAGCAAATGTGCACAGCTTCTCCTTCTGTGAGTTCAGTGGTCATTAAACTCTCCTCAGCAGAAAACTCCTATGAGCTTAAATGAGATTTTAGCAGATCCTCAGGTTTTTGCCAATCTGTTTAAGTGCTTAATTTCATCCCAGGAACTGGAATGCCCATGCTCAGTAACCTCAAATAAGAGTGCAGGGGGAAAAAAATATCTGAAGGTAATACCCTCCATAATGAGCTAACGCTGATACAAACGCTCTTCCAGCTGCCCTTTTTAGTGCTTCATTCCCATTTGCTGGCCCTGAAACCAAATGGAACAGTTAAATTTCACTAATGCTCCCTTTCTTTTCCTTTAGGCGCAGGGATGTGCTGACAGTCACGCCCTGGCTGGCCCCCATCGTCTGGGAAGGAACCTTTAACCCTGAGATCCTGGATAGTGCCTACAGGCCACTGAACCTCACCATAGGGGTGACAGCCTTTGCTGTTGGCAAGTAAGGGAAGCACTCAGTGGGCACAGTCTTGGGGGGGATGCACTTCCTCTGTGGAAAGACCATTTTTGGCTTTTCTTGTCCTCAGCAGAACCAAAATCTGCCCCGGTCTGCAGCAGACTCTCATGCCCGTGTAGTGTGTCCATAATCACAAGCACTGAAAGTGCCTGAAGTGTGGTTGGTATTTTTTTAAGACCTACCAGGTGTCTTGGGAATTAGAGCTGCAGATTGGTGGCTGCTTGGCCATAGTGGGGATAATCCACTTGTTCCTTGTCCTCTGCTATACTTCGCCTATTGCATGAGTGGTGTATGGATCCCTGCAGCAATAGTCAGCACTCCTCATCCCTTGTCTTCTTCTGTTCACTGAAGTACCTTTTGTAATACCCACAGTAGTTTGGGTTGAAATGAACATTAAAGCCCCTCCAGTTCTACCCCCTGCCATGGGCAGGGACACCTTTCACAATCCCAACTTGCTCCAAGCCCCGTCCAACCTGGCCTTGGACACTTCCAGGGATGGGGCAGCTGCAGCTTCTCTGGGCAACCTGTGCCAGGGCCTCCCCACCCTCACAGGGAACAATTTCTTCATAATGTCTGATACAAACCTGTCCACCTTAAAGCCATTCCCCTTTGTTCCATCACTCCATGCCCGAGCTCCTCGCCCCTCTCCAAAGAAAGTCCTTCCTTTTCTCTGCTGTGCTCTTCACATGTCGTGTCTGCACAGGTACACGAGGTTTGTGAGCCGCTTCGTGGGGTCAGCAGAGGAACACTTCATGAAAGGCTACCAGGTGAACTATTACATCTTCACTGACAGCCCCGAGACAATCCCCTGTGTCCAGCTGCAGCCTGGCCGAAGGCTTGTCCTCGTCCCCATCCAGAAATACTCCAGCTGGCAAGAGATCTCCATGCGCAGGATGGAGGCCATAAACAGGCACATAGCCCAGGTGAGCCATGGGGAGGTGGATTATCTCTTCTGCCTGGACATCGACATGGTGTTCCACAACACCTGGGGGCCAGAGACCCTGGGGGACACAGTGGCAGCCATTCACCCTGGATATTTCAATGTCCCTCGCAACCAGTTCCCTTACGAGAGGAGGAGCTCCTCAGCAGCCTACATCCCTGCTGGAGAAGGGGACTTCTACTACGCAGGAGCTGTGTTTGGAGGGTTGGTCAAGAAGGTTTATGAGTTCACCAAGACTTGCCACATGACCATCCTGACAGACAAAGCCAACGGGATCATGGCAGCCTGGCAGGAAGAAAGTCACCTCAACAGGCACTTCCTCTCCCACAAACCTTCCAAGGTGCTTTCTCCAGAGTATCTGTGGGATGACAGGAAGCCAAAGCCCCCTGAAATTCACCTCATACGTTTTTCCACAGTGGATAAGAACTACAAAGAGATAAGAGACTGACCATCTGATCGCTGCAGAGATGTCCTCCCCACAATCAAACCCACTGAATTTACCTCCCACAGAACGTGCCCCACCATGAATTTTTGTTCTCAGTATGAACAAGCTGAGATAAGAATGTGTGGATAGTTCCTCTGGAGAAAACAAGGGTCTCAATGCATTTCAGAAGCAGCGGCTGAAGTGGAGGTGAGACTGAAAAGGTTTCCAGGTTCCTAATCCTTTGAAGTATGAGCATCCTGCTTGAGGCTGCAGCACACAAAAAGCCATCCAAAATGCCTGTTATCCGATGCAAGGCTGCAGATGCTTTTGCCTGAGTGTTTTCCTGAGGCTGAGCAGAAACTTAACAAGATCAAAATGGTATTTGACATTCCTATGGAGAAGACCAAGAGTTTGGGTAAAGACCTTTCCATTTTTTACAAAAAAAAAAAAAAGAGAACTTTGCAAGGCAATAATTTTTCATGCATTGTGATTTTAAGTAACTCCTTTTGTCAGAATCAGGAGGAAACTTGCACTCAGAGCGCGTTGTCCCTGACTTGTGTGCAGCAAGATTTCTTGGACCTCAGTAGAGGGTTGGTGCCAGCCATTGCCAGTAAGAGCCCTGGTCTGACAGGACAAATGGTGTGAACACATCTAGCCGTGATCTTCCAAATTCCAATCCGTGCTTTGGAGACCCAAGTTTAGACAGAACTGGCACAGCTCAGACCCAGACTGAACTTCCTTGGGTTTATTTCAATCACAGATGTGCTCTGAACCTTTTCCCTGGGTCACATGTCTCTGCGGATCGTGTAATCCTTTCCAACACAGAAAATCTGGTTTTGAGACATTCATGTTCCTATCCATTGCTTCAGTCCTTTCCAACTTTTCTAAGCCCTGTGAAATATAAATTGGCGAGAAGCTGCTGGAGCTGACAGCAGGAGCTGACGCCTTTCCAGCTCCAGGGTGATTTCATTTCATAATGCAACGCTCTGGTGGAGCTGGGAGTTCAGCCTAGAGCTGGGAGTAGGCTGGGGTTAACATTTTCTTTCTTTGGCTGTGACGAGGAGCTGAACCAGGCGTTCTGCAGCCTTCAAAGCCTGACAGCTCACTGGGGTGAACACAGGGGAGCAGCCCTGGCTTGCCAGCAACTGTGGCTGTCAGCTGAGGTCACAGCATGGGGGGGGGTGGGGCATGTGCCACCTCCCCTGTCACAGCAGGGCTGCCATAAACATCATCTCTGTTACATCCCCGGGGACTGTGCAGGTCAGAGCTGTGCTCAGTTAGTGAGAGCAGGGAGAGAGCCCCCGGGGAGCTGCAGAGAATGGCAGAGGGAGCAGGAGCAGGGGTGAAAGGGTGAAGCTGCCTGTTTCTAAGGGAACAGTCTAGGAAAAAAAAAAAAGAATAAAAGAAAAAAAAAAGGAGATAAAAGAAAAAAAGACTCATTTGGCAGAGAGACAAAAAATGAGGAAGAGGTGCCCGACTGTTCCTGCTTCTCCTCACATGAGAAAATTGCTGTAATGGCAGCGTATCAAGTATTCAAAGCTTTAGAGCCCCACCAGTGATTGCAGATGACTTAACGAGCCATTTCAGTCCTGTGTGAGCCGGCTGGAAATGGCACTTGCCACTGTCATTGTAGGCATTTCATCTTCCAGAAGACTAATTAGGAAAGCTTTCACGGTACCCTTAATATAGAAAAGGTACACAAAATACCTCCAGCCCAAAAGCCCCCGTGGCAGCTGGGTCTGTTGATTTGTGCTTTATCCAGCAAAGGGTCTTTTCTATTATGTTTTCTCTTGACTGTCCTTAGTGATGTGGTGCAGGAGGAAGACACCCCTTTGCGTAACTAAACCAGAACTGAACCCCCTGAGAAGGTGTCTCTTTGGTAACCAGGCACCTCATCTAAGCCAAAAGAGTGAAGAAAGATCCTTATCTAAACATTTCCAGAAAAGACACATTCCCATCAAACCCAGGATTAACACTATTTCATATTTGTAAAAGAGTTAAGTGCCTGAAGGCCATGCTGGAACTGGGTTCTCATTATACGGGTTGTTACATCTGTGCATATGGATCCTTTACATGGCAGAAGGAACTGTCTGATCTGCTCTGCCTGGGACAAGCCAGATAAACTTATCTCGTGGTGTCAGTACCAGTACATGTCTGGGCTGGGCTAGGTTTCTTAGAAAAGCATTCAGATCCAAGAAAAGCATGAAGCTGTACAGCAGTCACAAATCCATGGAGCAGCTGTGCCAATGGCCAATTCCCCTTACACCTTAATCCTGCTTGAAATCACTGTGTTTGCAGCCACAGGGCTTCGTTCTGCCGCACTAAAATATTGAATTCCTGTGCAGGTGCTCATAAATCCACCATGAAAGGAAGTTCTCCAGCACAGGTGATGGGTGGTAGAGGGTGGGCTGTATTTCTGGGTGTCGTGGTTTAACCCTGGCTGGATNGTGCAAAGCTTGGTCTCAGCTCTGCATCTGAGCTGCCTTTTTGGCTGAATCCTCAACCCTCTGATTGACACTGTAGTGGCCTGATTTGTGCAGTGCCAAACATGTTTATTTTCCTGGCAGTCCTGCAGCTTCTCCCCAGGAGAATATCTTGTGTTACGTGACACAGTTCTGCTCGACAGGGCTGTGGTTTGAAGCAGTACCTAGAAACTCCCCGTGTCTCCAGGGAGCAGGAGAATGTGTCTGCAGAAACACCCCCTCCAGTGCTGTGTGGGAGCTGCTCCCTCAATCAGCTCCTGCCCTCTAATTAATGAAAGCCTGGACTTCTGTTGTCATCTCCTGCTGATTAATCCCCTTCCCCCAACACCAGCAGCAAGCTTTCCATCTCCCATTTGGATTGTGAGCAGTGTGGGACCTCCACAAGGACCTGCCTTCCAACCCCCATTCCCCACTGACAGCCAGCGCACTGTGGGGAAACTGAGGCACGGGGGAGGAAGGCAGCAGACTGTCCCTCCTGCATGGCAGCTCTTCCTCCATTCTCCACAGGTGATAATGTTATCTTATGTGTTCTTGTGCCAAAGGAATTTGGACTTGGAAACACCCAGAACTGCATGAAAAGTGAATCACCACGTGTAAATAAATCACCAGCTGATTTACACTGCCTGGAGATCTGATTGTGCTCTCAAGGTATTTCCCACTCAAGCCTGTTTGCCTTAACCAAGCCTCAGAGCAGCAGCTTGTTGCCTTCCCAAGGGCCCCTTGTTCTTTCTATCCCTTTCTGCTCGGCTGGAACAGACTCATCATTCATTGTCTTTATCATTTAAGAACCCATTTACGGGCTGTCTCTCTCCTTGTCCCAGCTGGTGCCTTGTACAGTGTCTCCATCCCCAAAGGGAAAACTTCTCTGGGGGGTGAGAAACAGAAACTTTCAGAGCACTGAGTATGATCTGAGGTGGGGCCAGACTGATCCTCTCATTAGGACAAGAAACAGGTGATGTTCCCTGACATTATTGCCCAGAAATGTAATTTTGAACCACTTTGATACACAACACCAGTTAGGAAAAGACTGGCCCAGTCAAACCCTCTGTGGGTGAGATTTGTGGTTGTGGGGCATGGAAATGAGATGGTTTTGAGCAGACATAGATGAGGAAGGATAAGAACATCAGTTACATATTCCTTGCACAAAATCAGCTCGTGGAATAGACACGTGCATCTGGCTGGCTTAAAGCAGCAAAACCAGCAGAGTGGTGGAAAGGAGCTGGAAGGCTGGGATCTCCCTGCCAGAGCTGCTGGATTCACTCTCCTGCCCTTTGTCTCACCTTTTCAGCCTGAGGCTTTTCAGGGAAGGGACTGTCTCTGTTCTGTTTGCACAGTTACAAGTCTGGGTCACTCACTAGTGAGTGTGAGATACAGAGAGTTTCATTCTCAGGGGGGATGTGCTCTAAGCTCAAAGGGCAGCTCTTAGCACAAAGGTTATTATTTTCTCACTTGAATCCCACCTGCTCTGCTTCACCTCGCTGCCCCAGCAAGTCCCTGTGGGATCCCCAGGGATGAAACACTCAGAGAGCAACAGCTGCTCTCCAGGTGGAGTGACAGTGACAGGGACAGCAGGAACCAGAGAAGGAGTTACAGGAGTGGGTTGTACTTTACTCACACTAAAACCCTGATCATGTAGTTCTGCTCCACACAATCAAATCATTTAGGAAAACATCACTAGTAAAACGCATCTGAGGAGTGACATTTAAATGTCTGCCTGCCCACCCAACTCCCTCCTTTCTCCATGAGTATTACTGTACTGACTTGACTTTTCTTGTGCTATATTTAGGTTAAACATAGATCCACCAAATGTCGCTGTTTCATGTAAAACCAGTGTAAAGCCTTAGGAATAGAAAGGCAGTTTTAACCAGAAATCTCTAATGCTTGCGTGCCCACCTCATCCCCCTGCTCCCCTGCTGAACCTTTAGCTAATTTAAAGCGAGCCAGATGAGTACAAATTGCATTTTAAAAGTGCTTCATTCTGGCGTGGTTTTTGGCGAGTTTTGCCAGCAGCAAATTATATAGTTCTAGACCTTTTGAAGTATGTGTTTTTCCCTCTGTTGAGCACTGACACCGTTACTATAATTAGAATGATGCTGCTCTGTAGCAGCATCTAGTGCCAGAGCTGGAGCCCTGGCAGCACCTTTCCCTTTCCTGGCAGCGCTCCCCGGCCAGAGCTGCTGGTTCTGCTGGCCTGGAGCCACGGAGGAACAGCAGGGTCAGATGTGAAGGGCTGGGCCTTGTCACTCATCCCCACTGTGACCCTGGCAAAATTGGTTCTCCCTCTCGGTGGCTGCCGGGGCCGGGGGTTGTGTTGGTCTCCAGAACCAGCATTGCAGCGACTGGGAGCGCTCGGCCGTGGAGTGACGCAGCCTTCTCCCAGCTCCTGCCATCAGTCTGTAATGGCTCATGTCACCGGCCTCACGATGACAAACGATGGGTACCGGAGCCGCTCTGTTTCCAGGGCAACCCCGCAGCTCCCGCAGCGCTGCCCCGGGGTCTCTCCGTGTCCCGTCTCGGTATCGCATCGGGCGCGGGTGTGTGTGCCCTCCCTGGTTCTCAGCCCCGGCCTCGCCTCCCGGAGGAGTCCGGCTGGGGCCAGCCTGGGCGAGCCGCGGGAGGCTCGTTAATCCACAGCCCCCAGTTCTTCTCCCATTTATATCCCGCACAGCAGCGCCGCGCCGACCCCCTTTCCCCACACCGCGGGGGCTGCAAAGTGCCTCCCACGCACCCACAGCCCCCACCTCCCCCTGGGGGAAAAACGCACCCCAAAAAACGCACCGGGGTGCACCTGGAGAGGCTCCCGAGGGTGCGCCCACAGGGGCGGGTAACCCTGGAGAGGTGCCCGTGTGTTCGCCCACTGCACCCACGCGGGGCCGGGCTCGGGGGGGCCGGGCAGAGCCGGGAGCCGCCCCC
>WEKX01014978.1:29875-104206 GCA_013390025.1 Pitta sordida
CGCGGAGCATCGCGCCCGCCCGCCGGGCAGTGCGGTGGGGCGGTGAGCGCGGCACCCGGAGCTCCCCGGCGGCTCTGGGGATGTGCGCGGGGCACGATGATGATCGACACCCAGGTGAGTCGCGCCGGGCACCCGCCGGCTTTGTCTGCCCGGCCCCTCCGGGCTCAGTGACCTCCGGCGCCCTGGTTAGAGGGGGCTCGGGGCGGCCCGCGATGGGTGCGCGGTGCCGGGGAGCGGGGGAGCTCCGTCGGTGGGTTCCTGGGGGTCTGGAACTGCAGGTGCCTGTCCCTTGCTGCCTGTTGGGGTCGGGGGACACTGTACGTGCCACCAATCCGGGCCCCCGCTCTCAGCGTGAGCTTTGGCGTAGGAGAAGCAGCAGCAGCTTTGCGGAGAGAGGAAGAAGTCTATTTTTCAGTGGTTTGTTGGTTTTGGTCTCTTGGTGGTGTTTTTGTTTTGGGTTTGTTTTAGTTTTGGGGTTTTTTTTTGCTTTCTGTTTGTGCCGTGGATAAGTGCGGCTGGTAGAAGAGGGGATGAAGGTTTGAGGACCACAGCAGGACGGTTTGGGACAGGGATGCTGCAGCTGCCGCTGTGCTGTGATGCTGCTGGCGAGGCTGGAGCTGCTGCGTGCTGTGCCAAGCCGGGGCTGCAGCTCTCCTGGCACCGCTCAGGCCAAGTGGCATCAGGAGGTCCCTTGCTTCTGCCTGGTGTGTTTATGAGGCCAGAAAAGCTAAATTGAACCGAGGTGGACTAAAGCTCTAAGCTCAAAAACCCAATAGTGCTTTTGAGGAAGGGGGGGAGTGAGGCAAAGGCATGAAATTTGGGGGGGTCATGAGAACGTGGCTCCCTGTTCCCCTCCTGATCGCAGCCCTGGGAAGGGGAGTGTCTGTGCTGCTGCACTTGTGGGGGTGGGAGGAAGGTAAATGGGCAGTGATGGCTCCTGGGAGACCAAGAATGAATAAAGGGAAGGGCTGATGCTGTGCTGGAGAAGTGAACTGGGATCCATTTTTGGACTGGAAAATGTGAATTCCAGAGCCGCCTGCTGCACCCTGTGGGTCTGCTTGGCCTGGGCCTCCTTCACCTTGATCCAGCCCGATAAACAAAAGCTGAATTAACTCTGTTGGGGGGGGTAAGTATGTGAGGCAGGTGCTAGTGCCAGCCTGTGTGTGTGTGTGCTGGATGGTGGGATGTCCCTTTAGAAAAGGGATTGACAAAAGTAGTGCTGGAGTTTGTGTCCTGACCTGCCAAGGGTCAAGGATAAGAATTTCATGTCACTGTGTCCGTGGATTGGGAGAAACAATTTTACTGGGTGATCCAGAAAATAAGGGAAAAGTCTGGAAAAAGATGTGCAGAGATCATTTTCCATGTTGGGGGATGCCCATTGGAGTATTTTGCATTAAGGTCTCAACTTTAGCCTTCCTGTCACTTTTCATACTTAACCCATCTCGTGTATTTATTTATTGATATTTTATATATGGGGGCAAACTGAAGTACATGGAAATATTTGTTCCAAGCCCAGGATCCTGTGTGGTGTTTGTTACAGTGGAGAGCCTGGGTTAGAAGTCCCTGTTTGAAGGGGATGAGCTACTCTGCTGTTTAAGGGGTGCAGTTCATTGATGTCCCAACATCTGTGACTACCAGTTAAGAGGAATTTTCAGCTGCAGCCGCACCCTGCCAGTTCTTGTGACTGTACGGCTACATTTTTCATGCCTTGTAAATGAAATGTTTCTCTCCTTGGTTGCTAAGGGAAAGACCCACACAAACAACTGGGAAAACTGAGTGCTGGAAAGTAAATAAGCTGAGCAAACAAGGAAGGGTTGGGTTTTTTTTTTTTTCGTCTCTAAGTGCTGCAGGTGTGTTGTACCAGGTGTCCTGACATGTGAAAGCAAAGGTTCATGTGCAAGGGCAAATTTCAGCCTTTAAAACAGAAACCTGCACGTGAGCTGGGTCAGAAGGTGGCTTCCATCCTGAACCCAAGCTCCCAGAGCTGCAGGCTCAGCCCCTCTCCCCGTTCCTTGGCCGTTTGGGCAGGAGAAGGGAGCAGATGGTGAACGAGGAGTCTTAGGGCTGGCTGAGGGCAGGACACAGAGTGCCTGAGTGCAGGCAAGCAAAGCTGGAGCTGGATTTGTTTCTGCCTTTCCCTGTCATCTGCTCCCCGTGTCTGCAGTGACTCTGAGTTAACTCTTGATGTTGCTCTGCAGGGGTAGGAGGGTGAGTTGGCAACAAGTGACAGCCAGTGAGGGTCCAGCTGGCAGGAGGGTCTGTGAGGCAGCAGGAGGAGAGATGCAAAGTCCCTCCTTGGTGTGGTACAGCCGCTCCATCTGGAGCTCCCACTCACGCCTGTGTCTGTGTGCCTGCAGTCAGGGCTGATCAGCCATGAGCAGAGGATGCAGCGACTGCTGCAGGCTCCGGAATAAATCTCTGGGACACTGTGATGATTGAGCTGACATTCTGTAGCTCGGTGCAGTTTATTATCTTCAGGGTCAGCTTACTTTGAGACTCCTCTTTAGGTGAAGAAATGAGGGGCTTCTCAGGACTTTATTCAGGGCATATTCAGGGTTGTGTTTTTCAGCTCCTCTCAGTGTTTTCACTGTGCCATTCCCTACACGGTGCCTGGCTGCTGGACCTCGAGAAGCAGAGGTCCTGATTTTGGGTGGTAATCCTCAGAGTAATCTGCACTATCCATCAACATGGATTTTGCTTCTGATACCTTTCCCATTGCTATAGCAACACGTCTGACGGAGGAACCACTGCGCTTTCCAGGCCATGTGGGCTGAGAAACTGCTTCACCTGCCACCAATCTGCAATCACTTGTGGAGCAGGGGTGGTTCACTGGCAACACCCAGCTGCAGGGGCTGGAGGTGCAGAGAGGCTGCTATTGACTCCCTCAGGCTGACCCTGCTCTCCCAGGTGTCCCCATTCCCTGGGATATCAGGGTAACAAAATACAGGTGGGGGAAGTGCATGGTATCTAGTGCCAGGATTTGGGATTTCTGTCCAAAGGAGATGCTCAGGATGGTGGTGAGTAGCTTGCCAAGGCTTGGTGAATGTTAGGGGCTGTTTCCCTCTTCCCCGCTAACCTTGCCTGTGGAGAGGCTGGAGATGTGCCTCACCTGCAGGGTGCTGATGGACGAGGGAGGTTGTTTGCCTGCTTTTGCCAAGTGAGCCTGGTTCTTCCTCCATCTCTTTCAGACCCTGCAGTCACTAGGTGGGCTCCCCTGTTCTGCTGTGTCTCCTCATCCTGCTGTCACTTGCTTTCTGTGCAAACCAGAGGCCATTCGGCTGTGGGTGGCCATCAGGACGGTTGTAGGGTTTCCTCCCCATTGCAGTGATGCTGCTGCCTCCCCGTGCCTGGCTCGGTGCTGGCTGGGGATGCTGTTGGAACCCGTGTCAGCCCTGTGTGGGCAGGCCACGGGCTGCCCGGACCCGGCGGGGCTGTGCAGCAGATGGCACTGTTGTTTTCTGTATGAATTCCTGCCTTGGCTTTGCCTTCATCGGTGCTGGAAAGGGTCAGTGGTGATGGCAGCAGGGCCAAGGCAGGCATCCTGCCCTCTGGGAAAGCCCTGCACACCGAGCTGGGGGGGCTGTGCTTGGCTTCATGGAGATGAGTAATATGAGCCAGCTCCATCCTTGGAGACTTCATGTCCAATCCCAAAGCCGCCGTGGGCCTGCTGTGAGACCTCAGCAAGGCCACGTCAATCACTGTGTCCCTCCTATAAAAAGAAATCCCTGATCCACCGCTCCCCTTTTGTGCTTGTTCCCACTGTCACCAGTCAACCCATCCCCCAGCTCTCCCCCAGCCCTCAGTAAACAACAGGCAAAACGCGTGACCTTTCCATCAGCCTGGAGCAGAACCGGCTGGGAGAGGTGCCCGTGCTGCTTTCCAGGCTGCCACATCTGCATTTGCTCCGTGCCCGGAGGTGTGGTTGGACACGCCGTGTCCCTGCCCCGGTGACTGGCACAGCGCCGGCCTTCGGGGGTGGCCGTGGCAGCTGCTGGCAGCTGTGTGGGTGCCGAGCTGTCCCCCAAACAAATACCCATCTTGCTGTGCCTGGGGCTGCCTGCTGCAGGATGTGGAGCCTCCAGATGTTGGGCAGGTTTTCCTGCTGGGATTGCCCCAGTCCAGCCTGTGTGACCTGTAGCGTGGGGTTCACCCCTCTGTTTTCCTTGAGGATTTGTGTTTTAAGTCACTTGATTTCTTGGGGACCTTTTGGCTCCCAAGGCACCCTGGGTGCGTCTGCGCCCTCAGCCACCCGTGCTCTGGGCCAGGTCCCTGCGGGGTGTCTGAGGATATTCTCCTTCTCCACTGATATTCCCCTACGTTGCGAGTGTTGGCCGCAGGTCAAAGACAATGTTTATAGATGTGAGCTGACGTCAAAGGCGGCTTGGTGGTGGTGTGTGCTGGGGGATCACAGAGTTTCCACTCCCTCGAGGCCTGGGAGTGCAGCAGGAGTTCATCCTCTGCAAAGATTTACAGCCCTCAGTGCTCCTGGGTTTGCCTGGCTGTGCTTCACTCTGGGCTCCAGCCTCCTGGGTTTGGGGTTTGTGAACCTCATGTGCTCCCTGGAGTAGGTGTTGCTGCAATCCAGTGTCACCACCCTGCCTGGAGAGAGGTTTCAAAGATGCCGGGAAGGAAGAGGCAGGATGAGGGGGCTGGGGAGAAGGAAGGGGTGCAGCAATGCCTCAGTGGATTACAGAGAGTGGAGAAGCCCTTCCTTGGTCTGTCCTGCTCTGTGTAGGATCTGGAGAAAATCAGAGGCTTCAGATGCAGTGCCAGAGCTCTGAGATGTCAAGACATCCCAGACAAGGCCCCTCACTTCCCTTTAGGCTCCAGAAGAGAAAGGAGAGAAAACGAGTGAATTCGTGTAGACATTGGCTGCTGTGGGCTGGCCAGTGCTGTTAGTGGGGATCACTCGTGTGGTGGGAGAAGCACTCCTGACATTATCAAAGGGATGTGCAGCTGGGATGCAGGTTGTTGGCACAGCCTAGAGGTGATGCTCAGCCTGGGATTCAGGATGTGGCCATGTGAACCCGCTCGCAGCCTCCCCAGAGGCACGTGCAGGCTGGTAACACCCGTGTCTGCTTTGCACCCTCATGGGTTTCTTGGGACATCCGCTGATCCTTTTTATCTTTCCTCCTCTGTGCGGTCCCAGTGTGTTTCCTGCTCCCTGCCTGGCCTGAAGGCAGGAAGCAAACACTGCAGAGGCCGTGTTCGGTGCTGAGGGAGCCTGCCTGGCTCCGTGTGGGCCCTCGGCACGGAATGGGGAGGTCGAGGTCGTTCCACAGCCCATGGGCCCCTTTGAAATCTTTGGCAGCCGCCCTGCCCTGGTCTTTGGGCCCCGCTGGCTCCATCCCACAGCGGATTTCCCACCGTGTGTTTCCTGCCTGTCCCTCTTGACAGTGTCCCATGTGGATATGGCTCTTCACCTCCCTGGGGAGGAGACGCCACTGGTGTGAAAAACAACAACAGATGGTCAGGGTGGCCTGGAAAGGTCCAGGGCAGGCGGAAACACCCTGGTCACAGTGTCTGCTGCTGCGTGTCCTCTGAATTACATGGAATGGGAATACAGTGAGCCCTTGTCTGCTTTGAGCCCCTCTCCAAGGAGGCTGGGCAGCCCCAGGGGCAGAGCCAGCGCTGGAGCCCGCTGGGAGGGGATGGAAGAGGCTTCCCGTGGTGATGGGGGTCAAGGTGTGTGAAAGGATTGGCTGTGCAGACCCAGAAAGCTGCTGCTGCCCGAGCCATGGCATGTCTGTGGGGCAGATCTGGTGGGTGCATGTCAGGACAGGGCAGCTGGTCCAGGGCAGGAGCAGCTGAAGGATGGGGCTGAGCTCTGCCTGTGCCCAGGCTGGAGAAGCAGGGCTGGTTGTCCTTTCTTTTTCATCATAATTGAAAGATAGCGTGCATAATAATAATTAAACTGTTATTATCTCAACCCACAAGGCTTTTTTTTTTTCCCTGGGAGATGTCCCACGTTAGCTGCCCCATGCCTGGCAGGCCAAGGGGAGCACAAGTCTCCTCCTCGTACAAACAGACAGGGCTTGTGGTTGTTTAAGGGCCCTGTTTTTCTTGGCAGAGGTTGAAAGTCCCAGCAGGCTTCAAAACCCTCCCGTTCAGCATTTCCATGGTGACAGGAAGGCTCTTCTGCTGTGCTGTCCTCGGTGCCACCAAAATAATGAGGCTGGTCAAGCACTGTGCCTCGGTGGGGTGGGTTTGCAAGCCAGAGCCTGTGGCCCCAGTGTGTGTGTGGGGAGTTAGAAATGTTCCTTCCCCGGGGCTCCTGGAGGGCAGTTTATTTTGCCCCCAGTGGGATAAGCACTAACAGAGGAAGGTTTTTTGTGTAGGCGACTGTGCCCAGCCTCCTGCACTGTCACTGCGTGTGGCACTGGTGGGGATTCCTGTGGCATCGTGTCCCCTGACAGAGAGCCCGTCCTGGGCCTCTGCATTCAAAACCCAGTCGTGGAAAATATCAGGCCTGGCAATTTGCAAAGCTGTGTGAATAACTAATTAAAGGGAAAGGAAGGGATGATGACTGATAACTGCTCCTGCGGTCCGGGGAGGGTGCGTTTCCACTGATGGAAAGACATTTATCTCCCTCCTTCGGCAGCGCAGACTTTGTGCCTCAGGCTGGAAATTTCACTGGAAATATCCTCACCTGCCGTTGGGAGGGAATGTGGGCCCGGAGGGATTTGAGTCGGATGAGCCATCAGCCAGGCATCCATCCAGATTTGGGGGGGTGGCACAGCCCCTGCTGTGCGCGGGGTGAGAGGTCTGGGCACAGGACCCAGGGCTGCTCCAGTCTCTGTGCCTGTGTGTGGCTCAGCCTCGGGGCTCACCGGAGCATGGAGGCTTCTCACCCTCGTATGGGAATGCAGCGTGGCTCTGGGTACCTGGGACTGGGTCAGAAATTGGGATTTTACATCCTCTGCAAGCTTTGATTTGTTGTTTGGTTTTTCTTCACCCTACGCTGGCTGTTGCACTTTTGATCGTTTTGCAAACAGATGATGAAATGTATCCTTTCTCCTTAGAAAGCTGCAAGGAAATTCACATTCTCCCACGGAATGTTTGTATATTTTTGCCAAAGCCGTGTGTCTTTTGCTGTCAAACATCTACTAAGTAGAACCAGGTGCAACGATATTTGTCAACATTTCAGGGGCCAATTCCTGCCAGCTCGCCTGTGCGAGGTCTGCTGGCTCAGGGACCTGCAGCCAGAGCATGCGTTTCGTGATGGGATCCAAGTTGTCTCTGCCCCAGCACTGCCCACTTTGGGTGTCACAGCCCTGCTTTTGGGGAATTTGCCCAGCACCTGCCAGGGCTGAGTGCTGCTGAGGGTGGTTTTAACTGCTTATACAAGTCCCCTTCGCCAAGCTCCCAGTGCTGCTTGAAAGGGTGTTTAGTTAATAGGATTATAAAGCTTTCCTGTCGTTAGGCAACGGAAATCAATGGTGGGCCTCTGGGAATGAGCTTCATCCGATTTACAGCGCAGTCGTTCGCTGGGTGTGTGGGGTTTGCAGCCACAGACTAGGGTGGTGCTGGAGGGGGGACGTGCCAGCCCTCCCCTCCTGAAAATAAGGAAAAAAGGATATATTAAAGCTATTTGAGAGCATCCGAAGAAGGGCCATGAAAAAGGATCTAGAGGAGCCACGGGAGGAGCAGCTGAGATCACCTGGATTTCTGACTGGAGAAAAGGAGACTGGCTTGGAGGGGGGGGGCTCAGCCTGAAAGCTGAGAGCAGGCACTGCTCTGCAATGCCTGGGAGCTTTGCTGCCCTCTCTGCTGTAATAAAACAGCTGGAGGCAGCAGGTTGGTAGGATGGGCTCGTTAATCTGGCAACGCAAAGTGAGCTCACAGCTGCCATCCCCCAAATGCAGCAGGCTCTCAGCCCGCTCCATGGTGGGCTGCACATCTGCACTGCACGGGGGCCAAGCCTGGAAAATCTGAGGTCAGGGAAGGGCCTCTGTGCTCTCTGGGCTGTGTCCATCAGACCTGAGAGCCTTGGGATCTGCTCGGGCCCACCCTGCCTTGTCCTTGCCTTTCTCACCCTCCCGCAGGGGCATTCCAGCCCTCCCTCTCTGATCCTTGGCCGTGTGTCTTGGGAGAGCTCTGCCCAAAGCATCGACTCCCCCTTGGAGCCAAGGAAGCAACATGGAATTTGCTGTCAGAATGGGAGGGTGGGGAGCAGCTGAACAGGAGCTCTGAAGGAAACTTCCAGGAAAATCAACCTGCTTCAGGAATCTGGTGGTGCAACAAGTGTTTCCCACCCCCTTGGCTATCAGAGGGTGGTGGAGAGGGGTCAGCACATGGTGGAGACTTCTTCAAACCCTCTAGCCTGCACAACAGGCGTGGAGAGGGAGGACTGGGAGAGCTTTTGGCTCAAGAGTGTAGGGCTGGAAATCTCCAGGCTGCCAGAGTTGTGTCTCTTATCTCTCTAGCCTGCAGTTTGTTGCCTGCCAAGTGTCACAGAGCAGTGGTGTGGATCTGCAGATAACCTCTGGGCCATGTGTAATGTTGGCTAAAGCGTGCGTGAGGAGCCGAGGTGGTTTTAAACAGCACAATGAGAGTGGGCTGCAGGGGTGGGAGGGCTGGAACCTCCTCCTCTAGGTTTGTTTAAGCTTCAACTAAGCCCTGGAAAATATGCTGAAGGGAACAGCCCTGCCCAGTGCTGGAGGCGAAGTGGGTGAATTAGTGGATGCTCCATCTCCGGACAGTGTGTTGTGCTCTACACCATGTCTGTGTGCTCCTGGTTGCCTGCAGACTGCCCAGAGAGATGCCCAGGCCTTTCTGCCAGTCTGGTCTCGCCACAGATGGCTGCTGCTCTGGCCTGTTGACAGGTGGAATAAATCCCTGCAGAAAAATTGCAATTGGTAACAGTGGGGGTTGTCATGGCTTGCTAATACCCTCAGCTCTCCATTCCCCCGGCATCTCTCTCTTCTCCAGCAAAGATGTTGTTTGCAGCAGGAAGCACATCATCGTGCTGCCAGGCTGGCGTGGGGACATGTGAGACCTGCTGTGCCCACCTGAGTCCCAGCAAGGTGGCTACGCCGCCAGGGCACTGCTTGTTGCTGGCCGTAGAGGGGACAGGCTGTGCTGAGATTTGGGAGCTTATTCTTGGCTCTAGTCTGTCTTAAAACTGCCTGTGCTGCATTGCTGTGGAAATGATGGGGCTTTTCTTCAGGTTTGGAGCTGCAGGGAACAGTGATGGGGAATGTGTCTGTTTGTGGTATCCTCAAACATCTGTGCAGCCCCAGCTCTGATGCCTGCTGCGCTTGCCTGGACTGGGAAGTCAGGCATCCATGCCTGAGTGCAGTCATCCCAGCAATACATGCACAGAACACGTGTGTGGGCCCTGTGCCAGGGATTTCCCAGCGTTAATGCCATGCTAGGGTCTCTCCAGCAGCACAGTGTGGTGCACATGGGGTAGGGAGACCACGGAGATGCCATTAAAAAGGCTTAACTGAGTGGGAACCAGATTAGGTTTTGGGTGAACCAAGGAGTGGGTGGGGGCAGCTGTGGACTGCAGGGAGTTCTGTGGTGCCTGTTCTCCTCCTTCCTTCCCTCAGTGTGGATGAACAGGGGGCAGGAAGGAATGGGAAGCTGCTCTGTGATGTCTGCCCAGGGTCACAGCGTCCTTCCTCCACCCCACGTGTGAGTGGGCATGGAGTGGCAGGACCCTTCCTAGAGTAGCGCTGCCCACCCGGGGCTCCCCACCCCTGTGCACTTGGGGGCTGCTTGCAGGGGTGTCCCCAGGTTGGGCTCTGTCCCCACCTCTGCAGGAAGGGCGGTTATGGAAACTCGATAAACTGTTGCCATGACAGCCCCGAGCACAGCTCCCTCCCGATGCCGTACCCACCGTGACAGCTCCGTATCACCCGCTCCCGGGGGACTGATCGCTCCAGGATAAAGCAGTTTTTTTGGCAGGGATGAGGCGGATGGATGACAGGCAGCAGATCCCTTTTATCCTGCCGGTGCAGGAAAGCCGTACTGGAAGCAGGAAGGAGGCGTGTGGATACCTGACAGTCCCTTGCCTGGTCCTTGTCTCCTTTGCATCCTCTCGCAGCCCCCGAGCCCCGCTGGTCCCCGTTGCTGCGGTGACAGTCTCCATGGAGACCAGCCCAGCACAGCCACATCCCAGGGACCACGGCAGGGGAGGCCGTGGGGACACATCCCCATCCCCTCCCCACGGGGACACACTGGCTCCCAGGTTGCACTCTCAGCCCCTAGGGGAGCGTGAAAATTGAAATCCCTCAAGTGACAAATGCGTGGAGGAATCCCGAGAAAACTAATTGGTTTTTCCCCCAACCCTCCTTTAATGCTTGTTGGCTTTCACTCCACGCTGGTAATTGCTGCTCTGCACCTATTAAAAGGCCTTCTCGTGCTTCACACGGGCTTGATTGTGAATTAATTTTGCATACGTATCTATTCTGGGGAGCATGGGAATTTATTCAGGATGCTGAATGTCAGAATGGCTTTCCAGAGGCGTGAGGTGCAGCATGGGCTGTGGCTGCTGTCAGGAGTGACTCTGAGGGAATACAGCATCTTCTTCAAACAAATGCCTAAAAACAGGGGTGGAGACTCAGATCAATGGTATTTATTCTCACAGCCAATTTGGGATAAGAGAATTGGGTTTCAAATGTGATGCACAGAAGCACCCATGAGCGTAGATGCCATGAGAAATAGGTATCCTATTTATATATTTTATTTATACTGTGAAATAGGTGTCCTACCTGATCGTGGTCTCCTGGAAGCCCCACCATGTCTGTGCCTGCGCCTGCCTCTCTAAATCTACATGCACGCCAGATTTCTCCAGAGTCATACTGTTGGGTTGGGATTTCTGTGTTTTTGCAACCAGGTTCCCTCTTTCTATTACTGAGAAGTATCAAAGGGGAAGAGCTGTTGGGATTTTCCATTTGTCATTCACTCATCAAGCTGCTTTCTTTCCTTTTTGCCTTTCTATCAGCCTTGCACATTGAAAATAAACCAGTTGGTTTTGTCTTTTGTCTCAAGTACAGCACTCTGGTGCAGGATGTTGCAATGTTTGGGCTTGTGGATAATACAGGGAGTCGCAATTTCCTTTGAAAAACAAACTTGCCATTGTTATTTCTGGGGAACTTCTTTCATTTTGTGGAAGTCTTTGATGCCTTGGCTGCATCAAGCGTTGGAGTCAGCTCTCCTTAGGCCGGGCCTTTGTGAGTCACTTGGTGTAAGGAATGCTCAGCTTGGTGGGAGAGGCTGGTCACTGGTTCCTGGAATGTTCACACCACTGAATGTTCACGCCATTGCAGCAATTCTGGGTATGAAGGTCCTCCTGTGCATGAGTTTGTCCCTGAAACCTGAATACACCTGTGTAGAGATTCACTTGGGGTCCATCCTGGCGTGCTCAAAATCATGTGCTTTCAGGGTGACAGAGGCTGCTTAGACCTTAAGGAGTGGATGGACTTCCCAGTGCAGGAGTTGGTCTCTCCCAAGGGCAGCAATAGAGCAGTTGGGAGCAGGATGTGTCCAGCACAGGGATTGCAGCATGTTTGCCCTGCAGTTGCTCTGTTTCTGCCAAGACACTTACTGGAAAACAGTATTTTCCCAGTAATGGTTGCTAGGCAGTGAGGTCTCATGATGGGCTTTATCTGCTCAGCTGGAGCTCGAGGAACAATAAAGCTCCAGTGTGAAATGAAACGGGGAAGCATCAGGGGCTGTGCTGGGGCTTCCCTCTCCACCAGAGGCGGCCACTGGGATATGGAGATACCTGGGGGAGATTTCTCCTGCTCCCCTTGCAGGGCTCCCCCACTCCTTGGGCTGGCACATGCTGCTGTAGGGCTCCAGCAGCAGGTTAGCCCTGTGCTTGTGGGGATGGCTCTTCTGCCATCCATTCAGTGGGATGGTTAAAGTGCTCAGCTCCTGCTGCCAGCGGATCCGGGATCGTAGCACTGTTTCCACTTGTGTCAGCCAGACTGGAGGAGCAGAGCAGTAGGATGAGGCTGTCGTTTGAAAATTTGCGTAGGATCATCCTGTCTGGGCTGGTTTGATGTCAGGGGATTCTTTGCTTTGTATTTGTGCTGCAGATCTCCCAATGGGAATTTGTTCAAAGCCACTTTGCCGGTTCCCATTGAGGGACCCAGTGACTGGTGCAGGTGTCTGGGGAGACTGGTGGGTGGATGTGCATGAGCTGGACCCAGGCAAGGAGGGGAAGGTTTCACACCATCCCTGGGGCTGTGTGGATGCCTACAACATCTGGCTGGTTACCTTTGACCAAAGCATTCAGTACACCACAACTCCCATGTCCTGTTCCTGTTGGTTTGAGCTGGTTCTTGTGTCCAGCCTCTTCTGCTGCTGCTCTGCCTGGTGCCTCTTCTGGGATTCTGCACTTGGAGTTTCGCTTTCCTTTGCAGTCTCCCTGTGTGGTTCTTGACTTTTTCCAGAAGGATTGTCCCTTTGGCATCTTTGTGGCTCCCTGGTGGGAGGTCACTGGGCTCTGGGGACCAGCTGAGCAGACTGAGCCCCTGCCAGAAGCGTGTGCTCTGTGGTGCCAACCTCTATGTCTAACACTTGATGTTACCATGAAGTCCAGGGAAACAGGAGGAGTACTGCAGATGATGGGATTCTTACACCCCACACCACCTCTGCAGAGACTCTGTTCCCATGGTACAGATTAGCTCCTGAACAGGATGAGTGAATGAGTTCCTGGGAATGGTAGCCCTTGGAGACACTGGAGTGTGGTATCTGCGTCAGGATGTTGGTGCACTTAGGCATGTTGGAAGGTGCAATCCCAGCTGACTGAGACCAGCTTGTTACTGGAAATTTGTTGTTGGAAAGCCAAGCGCTGCTGACCAGTTGTTGCAGGCAGGTGAGTAACCTGAGCTGAGACTGAAGCACAGCTTTGAATCACCTTTCCTGGAAGCAGAGCTGTGGGTACTGCCTGTGCTGAGGGCAAGTTTTGTTGCTGGTGACAGCAGTGTGAAATGTGGGACCATCCTCCATGGGAATGCACGTTGTGTTGAGTCACCAAAGCATCATGTACAGAATGGGACACTGACTGGCTGTGCCGGGGTGTTTCCTGTGCTGTGGCACTACCCTCTGCTGTGGAAAGAGCCAGACAGTTGCCAAAATTCTGTCAGCCAGAAGCTGGAAGATGGCTCTGGAAATCTTGCCTTGTCCATGTGCTGTAGCTGTGAACTTCCCTCTCCCCTCCCCTGTGGAGCTGTTCCTGGGGCTGCTGCAGTGCCGCCCTCTTGTCCTTGCTGCTGCTCATCTCAGCCATATGCTCGTTGAAAAATCTGCCTAATTTCCATTAAACCTTAATTTATGGTATGTTTATCCCGATCTGGTCTTGTTCCAGGCTCTACCCATTAGTTACAATTCCCTCAGCATGTAAGGACTGGTTTTCTCCCCCTTGTGTCCCTCCCAGGAGCAATGGTCTGGACCTTGCTGCAGTCCAGGGAAAATGCCCAGCTCGGACTGTGAGCAGCAGGAAGGGTCTGTGTGTGTGTGAGACTCCTCGAACCCCGGTGTCTCTGGCTCGGGTGCAGAATGAGTCAGCCCAGCGCTGGCTGAGCGGGGCTGGCCAAGCCCAGCTTACCTAACCCCGCAGGAATGCCTGGCTCAGCGGGGCTCCTCGGCTCTGCTCCCAAACCCGGGCTGCTGCAAGCCCGGCTTGTGGCCTCGGGCTGTGGCTGTGCTTGGGAAAGCTGGGAACGGGCTGCACTGTCCCAGACCTGTTCCCTGTATATGGCAAGAGACTCCCCGAAGTGGGACCCAGTGCTGCCTGCAGAGGGAAGTCACCCAAAACCATGGGTCTGTTCACCCTACTGATGCCTACTACTGTTCACCCACTGGGCCTAGCAAGAAGGGCAACTGTAAGGACATAAACTCGTTTGTTTGAGGGCAATGGAGATTTTTTTATTGGCATTTCTGTTGGTTACGTAGCTGGTCCCAGTGCCCCTCTCGCTGGGTGTGAATCAATGAATTCACCAAACTGCTTCTCTGTTGCTGCCTTTGCTGGGTGTTTCCCTCAGTCCTTGCAGCTGGTGAGGTGTTGGCTTGACCCCAGGTTTACTCTTGTTTGTGAGAGCAGTAACATCTGTGTGATAGCTGGATGCAGGTGATACACGTTGTTGTTCCATGTTGATTCTCATCCTACTGCCCTGGTTGGGGCAAGTTCTATAGGAAGATGCTCTTTGTGGCAAACCCACCCCGCACATCCTTCAGCCAAACTCCAGTTTGGATGTGCAGGCTCTCTGGTGGGAAGGGCATGTGTTGCCACGCTCACCTGGCCAAAACCTTCCGCGGAGATTTGTCCTGCAAAGAAAACAATCACCCGTGCTGCCTGTCTCTTAGTGCCATGCTGCATTTTCAGTGCTATGAGGTTCCTAAGCGCTCTCTGGATGTGAATTATTCAAGCCTCACTCTGGTCCTTGGAGCACAGGACGGCGTTGAGCTTAAACTGCCTCTGACAATGGAAAGCAGGGATGGGAGAGGAGCAGGAAAGAAAAGGGGAGGCTCCGGCTCCGACCATTCATGCCCTCTCTGCCTCACACCCTCTCATCCTTCCAGCTCGGCTTGTTTGCCTGTCACAACAGCCAGAGGGAAATGCTGTAACTGCTGCAGACACGGTTTGATCATAATCAAGAAACCAACAGCAGGCAGGACCTGTTGTGTCTCCGAGACAATGCGTGGGGTTTGCGAGTGCCGCGCATGTAGATGAGGCTGGAAAGCTCACGGCGGTGCGGAGCAGCAGCCGGAGCCAGCGCCGGGGTTGCCCCGAGAGAAAGGAGAAGCTGGGGGAAGGCAGCGTGTCGCGGCGTGTTGGCCAGGGGAGCATCGCCGGCTCCACACCCGCACGCAGACAGGCGCACTCGCTCACACACGCGCACACACCGCTCCTGGTGCAGCTCCTCGCAGCTCTTTTGATTCGCGAGGGAGGAAATAAGACCTCTTAGAAGCGGCAGAAGCAGCAGCTGTTGGGAAGATGTGCTGACAAAATTGAGCAGGGAGAGGGATCTCCAATCGGCTTCGCTGCCTGCGCTGGACCCGCTCCTGGGAGAGGAGCGGCGGAGGAGAGAGAGAGAAGAATGAGCAGCCCCTCCATCCCCGGGAAGATGGAGGCAAAACCTTTGTTCAACGTGCAGAAGGCTCTGGTGCAGCCTGTGCAGATGTGCATGTTGGATATCCCCCTGAGCGTGCAGGATGATGATGTAAGTAGGAGGCAAGTGAGCCGCCAGCCGGTGTTGGGCTCCGGGGTCAGGGTGGGTGTGGAGGGGCAGAGAGGTGCTGTGACCCCACCCCGGCACTACCCGGGGGGGTGGTGAACTTCTGGCGAACTTAAAGATGCCAAGAGCTGGCACCGCCTCCAGATGTGACTGTTTCCTCTCTGAAGTGGTGTATTTTGAGGCAGACTGGGGCACTTGCCAAATCCAGGGCACCAGAATGAAAGGAGGGGTTTGGGAGGGAGGGGAAACCTTTTTATATGGAGTAAGACTGGTGGTGTAGCTCGATGCAGAAGGGAGTGTTTGCTGTGTGTCCTGGCTCTGCTGACCTGGAGTGGGTGATGGGTGTGAAAACCTGGGAGGCTGCAGAGCTTGGCTCTGCCTCCACACACCTCGGTGGCTGCCCTACCTGGTGTCACCATCCCTGGGCATCAGTCCTGCCCTCTCCCTCTGCTGCAGCCAAGCACAGGGTGGTCCACAATGCAAGAATTGGTGTTGGTTGCAGCACTGAGCCAGAGGTTTCCCAATGTGGGTCAGAGGATTCCTGCTGAAGGCTCCTCTTGTCACCTTAACTCTGCCCCTCACAGAAATACACCGTGAATCTGTCTGTTCAAGGAAGGATAAAGCCACTGGGGAACCCAAAACGGGGGCAATGCTTTGCAGAGCTGGTGGATGGTGAGCAGTCAGTGTCCCACCTGTGTAAGGGGTTTGGGTGTGATTGACGTGCTGTTATAAAATCTGAGGCAAAACTTCCTTTGATTTGGGTGCAGGGAAAGCCCTTGCTCTTGCTGTATGTGCTCAGGGTGTGCAGTGTCACTGCAGGAGCCTTAAATCTGGATTTTCTCGATGGCTGTCAGTTGATAGGTCGTGGTTACTGTTACCTTCTCTTGAGCGTTATCTGTGTGCATGAAGAGGTGAAATGACGGAACAGAAACGAGCCCACTTCCCTGGGAGGAGGGAGGACTTCCCTGCGGGGTGATGGGGAGCCCCAACTCAGCAGCCTGCAAATGTCTCTGCAGGGACGGGGGACTTGCAGGCAGCCTCCTATATTTAGAAACACCCCGGGGCTTTGCCAAGGTCTGCTGTGTTGCTGCACTAATGAGGATATACCTGTGATAGCCACTGCAGAGCTGGTGGGGTGTGCCCGGGGTGGGCAACTGGCCCCAAAAGCACAGGTGCCTCCTGCAGCATGTGTGGGAAACAGGGAGGGTGATGGGAGGTGACTGGAGCATGGGATGAAGCAGGAGAACCAGTGGCTGGATGCTTTATTCTCCTTTAGCTTGATATTTAAGCAGCAGATTTCTCAAGGCTTATGCCAGGCAATGTCCATTCCTGCTCAGCAGTGCAATCTGGTGCTGGATTTCCCTGCAGCCCCTGGTGCTGCAAGGGGGATCCTCAGGGTTTGCCTGACACAGGTGGAGGCTTCCCTGCTTCCCTTCCTGTGCTGGAGACCTGGGCTCACCTGGGCATCAGGTGGGAGTGGGCGTGGGGAATGCCCTGGCCTAGGTCGCTTAGGGACCTCTGCTTGCTTGTCATAGTCCTGGTTTTATTTGCAAAAAAGAAAAATCATTTTAAAGGAGTTGTGCAGTGTGTTAGTGATGGGGTTGTTTATTTGGTTGGTTGAGTTTTTAACAATTCTTACCAACGGTGAGGCAGCTCTGGGTGACAGCCAGACCGGGGAGTTGTGTTACATTGAGACACTGGTTGGTAATTGCCACTCTTGGGTCACTGCTGGGGCATTAGTGCAGGACAGAAGGGGTTAGTGGTTTTCTGTGGAAACTCAAACTGCCAGGAGGTCAGACTGGGAATTAGTCTCCAGCATCTTCATTTTCCCGTTTCTCAGCTCTGGTTACCTCAGATGCTTTCACTGCCTGCCCTCTCCTACACTGGGCAGAGCAGGATGAGACCCCTCGGGGTGAGCAGTGGCTGCCAGCACCTGTGAGCAGGAGGTGGATGAGGGACTGCTCTGCCTCCCCATGCTCATGCACCACTACTTTGAGGCTCTGTTTTCCATTCCTGCGTTAGCAGGAGCACCACAGGTCTCACACCCCCACAGAGCTGCCAGCTCTGTCTGCTGCGAAACACAGGCCGGGGAGGGAAATGCCAGTGCGGAAATCCTGAGTGGCATTTCTATCTGTGGGGTGATGGGGAAACTCCTCTTTCGAAGCTGAAAGGTTCCCCCAGCCAGGCAGGGTTTGGTGTCTCACACCCCACCCGTGTGTGGTCCTTGCTCATCTCCCCAGTCTGCCTGGGCAGGGGAGAGGAGCCGTGTTTCCATTTCCCCCTTTATTTCACAACTTTTGGGGTCATTAGTTTCATTTCTTCTTGGAGATTGCACAAGCAGGTTGGGAAGAGTTTAGGGGCTGTATTACCTGGGGCTCTTGTGAAGGGTCCTGTCCATGAGTCCCCATCACCTTGGACCGTGGGAAGGCCTGGATTGAAAACTGGGCTTTCCTCATGCTGCAGATCCGTTCATTGAACTCACAACTGACCCCTCTCAGGCTGGGTCCCCAGAAGGAACAAGGGAGCCGGGCAGAGCCCAGGTTGGGACACCCCAAACCCCTGTTCTCTCAGGGCACCAACTCTGTTGGGTCAACATCTCTTATTCCTGTTATCCAGGAAAACTGCTCTTCCCCTTCAGTGGACTGGGGCTCCTTTGGGGAGCAGTTCACCAGCTGGCAGTGAAGCATTGGAGGTGATGGAGAGACATGGGCTGCCCATGTTCAGTGAGTGCCCAGCTGGACGGAGAACACCTCTCCAGTGTGGTGGTGCATGTTGGGCAGAGGACGCACTGGTTTTTGCCTCCCTTGGTGGTTTTGGAAGGGGCTGTCAATCCTCCCTTTCATAATTCAGCCACAGCAGTTGCAAAACGGCCCGGGCTGCCTCGCTTGCTATTATGGGGAGGGATTTCCGAAGGTTTGCTAATAAAAGAGCAACAGTTTCTATATCTGGGAGATGGGGAAATCAATGAACAGACTGTTGCAAGTGATATAACGGCTTTTTGTGGCATCTCAGGCAGTTCCCTAATAGGATGGAGCTTTATGGCACGCTGTTTGTCAGCTTAATTGGCAATATCCACTCCCTGCTAGTGGGAGCCCGCCGGGCTGGGAGGGACCAGTGAGCCGTCGGCTCTGATGGTGGGATGCTCCTGCTCAGTCCCAGAGCATCCGTCCCGCCTGGTGAGTTGGTTCACTCAGAGTTGTGCATCCCAGGGAATCCCGGGCTGATGCCATGCGGCTGACCCAGCCCCGTGTCCTGAAGGAAACCGCTGGGAAATTCCCCCTCGGTGCCGTGTCCAGTGAATGGCAGCACAGCCGTTCTGGTCTCTCCCAGCGCTGCTGTCTCCGAGTTGGACACTTAATGCAGCTCTACAGAGTGAGGGGAGAAAAGGAGCAGCGATCAGGGGGAAATCTCAGTGTCCTGCTTGGGCACTCACATCCTCCACAGCCTGTCCCGGCGGCCTCCCCATCTTTGCCTCCTTCCTTTCTCCTCTGTGATATCCGAATAATAAGTGCAGTTGGTTTGACTTCAAAGTGGTTAGCAAACATTTTCCACTCCAGTGAGCTAATTAGTTAAATTACATTTCACATGCTAATTTATTCCTCTAATATTATTTTTTTCCCCAGCATACTGAAACAGAGGCAAAGATAAAAGCTTGGTTTGACCTCAGAGCCAGGCTCAGAGGAGGTGGAGATGGGAACAAACGATTAGTTCCCAGGTTTTCCATGGCACAGGCTTATTCCCTGCTGCATTTGAGACCTCGTTTGGTTGAGCTTTTAGTGTTTTAGCTGACTGAAACCCAGGTATCCTGGGTGAAACGTCCTCTGGAACATAGAAGAGAAACTTTCAGATCAGCAGTAATGAGCTGCTAAATTCCTGCTTCATTGTTTGCAGCACCGGTATCACCTCGGAGCGCTGCGTAAATAACTCAGCAATCCTTGTGGGATTGGATGGGAATAGTGTTCCTTCCCATGCCCCAAGGAATGAAGGGATCTGCTTGGTCAGTGAGCACCAGTGACAGCCTCGGGATTCCCCCTGACACTCCAAGGTCGTGTCCCTCAGCGGGAATGGTTCGTGCCACTGGGAAGGGGCTGGGAATGCCCCTTCCTTGGGAACCTTGGAATGCCCATGGTTGGGAGGTAGGTGCTTCACCCATGCTGGGTCAAGGGGGCTCAGCCTGTAGGTGATGGTGTGAGCTGGTGACTGGGTCCTGCTGGGGCTGAGCCACTCGCCAGCTCCTGCAGCCCCTGGCAGCATCCTGGGGTTCCCTCGGGGCAGCTCTGCCGGCCTGCATCCATCAGGGCTGGGAAGAATTAAACTGGGAGGCAGGCAGGGCTGGGGAGCCCATGCTGGTGTCGATCTGAGGCTGAAGCCGTGTGCCAGGCACCGGGGGTGAAGGGATAACTGCCGCCGTGGTGAACCAAACTCTGCCGTGTTTATATCAAAGGCTGTTTCTTTTCCACTGCCTGCACAGAGTAGATGCTATCTAGAGGGAGGAGCTGAAAACGAGCACTAGGACCATTTCCTGACCACAGTTACAGTCAAAAACAACAAATCCCTCCATCCCTGCTCTTGGCCAAACTCTCCTTTTCCCTCAGGCAAATCATCACTCAGTCTGCAGAAAGCTAGAAACTATAGAAAAATATTTCCTGGTAGAATTCTCATCTGTAAGGGCAGAAATTTAGGAGCACACTGTAACATTCTGGGATTTCTTGGAATTGCCCTGGCAAGGCTGAGGGCTGAGCGCATCCAGTGCCTGGTGGGGCTTTTGGGGTGGTGGCAGATCCCTGTTTCCAGCCCTTGGTAAGGCTTCAGAGAGGGGATATGTGGTTGTGATGCCTGAGCCTTTGCAGTGGTTTGAAAGGGATGGGGGAAAGGGTCTCTGATGGCTGCTGTGTTTGGTTCACTGGTACTAAAGCGAGCAGAGACTTCACCTCGGTTTGTGCCTGTGTGCATCCACTGAGTAAACAAGTGAAATACAGCCATGGGAATTGCTGGGCCAGTAATATCAGGGTTACTACAAATAAGCAGTTAGCAGGACAGTGTTGATGCAGTCATGCAGACAAGGGTTGCCAAAGTGGAATGTAAACGCAGACCTCTGGAGCCTTGGCCAGTGCCTGACACAGCTCCCTGGGGTACAGCCTGCCTTGGGGCTCATGCTGCCCCAGTGTTTCTCATTACAGCCTGAGCACTATTGCCTCTGGGACATCCTATTTTCAGATTTTGAGATGCATTTTGCTCCCAAGTGTCTGTGCCTGGCTCATGCACAGCCTGCAGTCCAGGCTTGGCCACACCAGTGGGTCTCCAGGGGCTGCCTCACGTGTGCTCCATGTGCCTGAACTCCACAGCCACAGGGCCGGGAATCGCCCGACCAACTCTTCCTGCTGCCCTGATGCAGTTATTGCTAGTTAAAGCAATGCTAATTCTCTGTGCGTTGCAAGTTCAGAAGGAGCTGAAGTTTCCAGTAATTGTTCAATCGATCTACTTTGAGTATCTTTTTACAAGTGGCCTGGCCGGGTCTGTGCCTGGTAGCATTCACTGTGGGGGAAATGATGTAAAATACCTTGTGCCACATCCTCAACTGGTGTACATCAAGGCAAACCGACTAGTTCTGGTGGCATTACAACCTATCTCTAGTGAAGAACTGATGTTCAAGGTGACCTCCTGGAGCATGTTTGTTCATTCACTCTTCCTTCCCATCCTTCAGCACCAACTTCTCTGTCTGAAGTTTAGGGGCAATGTGAGAACTTGTTCCTCTTGCAGCTTTTACTCTGTGGATGTGTATCTCCAAGAGAGACAGGCTCTGCCTCCTGCACTTTCCCTTTCTCGGGTGAAATGGGATCCTTTCTCTGCGCTTTCAGCTTTCTCGCTCTCTGCTCTCGCTTTCCACCCTGATGATGCCGTGGGGACCCTGGAACTCAGCAGAGCATTTCTCGTGGCTCCAGGCGCTGCCGAGGCAGCTGCACCATCAGCTCCTGGTGCCCGTGTGCTGCTGGCAGTGTTCGGCTCCATCCCCACACCCCAGGGCTGGGCACCCCAATGCACAGCAGACTGGCCACAGAGCAGCTGCCTCCTGACAGTCTGATTCAATAAGGGCCGTCAGTGCAATTTGCTGTCATCTGTCACTGTGCACTGGTGCTCAGGGCAGTGCCTGCAGCAGCAGCTGTTGCAGGAGTGTGAGCTCTGCCAGTGCTGCCCGGTGCCCACGTGTGCTCAGATAAGGCAAGTCTGGTTTGGTGCAGGACAGGGTTTAAAAGATGGGTTGTTTGGTGCAATTTGGCCCTGGCAATCCTGCCTTTCCTAAGGAGAAACAGTGAGTTGGTAGGTGTGGGTGTTTGCTGCCTGTTGCTCTGCACAGCCTCCCATGGCACATGGGAGCAGGGCCAGCCCAGGGACAAGGCCATCATCGATAAGACACTTATTTGGAGTATGCCAGCTGCAAACACAGGGAAAATGAAGATTTTGCTGCCTTCACAACCACAAATTGAACAGCACAGCATGGGTGTGTAGCTCTGGACATTTCCCATCCAGGGGCTCCATCAGAGATGACCCTGTTTAATTACTCTTGTTTCAGCAGCAGTGAGCCCTGGCCTGTGCAGCAGCTGTGAGTGGCAGTACAGAAGCAGAGGTGTGTCCTGCATGCTCTTGACGTGCAGTTAAATGCCTTGAGCTGGACCCCGCCTGCTCTCAGATGTGGCTGCCAGCACAGAGGTAGGTGGCACCACTCCTTGCTGACACAAGCTCTGCTCTTGTGGTCCGTGGTGTTGCTGAAGCGTCTTCCCATCACACACAGTCACTGCATGGCTGCTGCTCGTCCAGCACTGACGTCCCTCGGGGCTCTCAGCACTTCTCCAGAACCAGCACATGGCTCTGGAGGATCCCCTGACCCTCGCAGCACACCAGTGACCCTGTGCATGAGAGAGTCAATTTGCTTTTGTTTGAGCATTGCCAAGCACAGGTAGGCACCACTGCTGCATTCAGATAGGGCTGGATTTAGCTCTGGGAGCTTCAACTAAACTAAGAAGCAATCCTGCCAGGAGCCCTGTTCTGCAACAGCTTGATGTGGCCACTGTGCTCTCTGTTAAATACTTCTTAGATGTAAATAGCATCTGGTTTTAGTGTGAGGTGCTTGTGAGGTGGTAAAACACCGCAGCCCAAGTGACAGGGGACAGCCGGATGCAGCTCGGTGCTGGCTCTGTCTGTTGTGAACCTGGCGTGCTTTAGCTGCATTGTTGTGGTATCAACACTGCTGGAAGGATTGGCCCCCCTGCCCTGAGAGATGGCTCTGCCCGGATCCTCCTGCCTGCTCTGTCATATGACAGCGCTGTACTGTAAGAGGCACTTCAGGCTGGTGTTTCATCTTGGGCAGAACTTGTGATATTTGGTGCTTTAACTCCTGACTCTTAGAGTCATGTGCGTGGCATTGGTGTCTGGAGAGGGCAGCGTGTTGCTGGTGCCCCAGAGTGCACCCCGGTGTTGTGGTCCACAGCTCAGGCTTTTGGGCATCACCTCCATGCAGATGTTGATCGTGGGCAGCATCTCCTGCTTGTCTTCTCTGTGCCTCCATGGTAAGGAATTTCCTCTATCTGAAAGCCAAGTCCTGACTTTACGAACCCCAAGTGCTGTTTGTGTCCAGAGGGTGATTTGTTGATTTCCTTGTGCAGCCCCATGCAGGCATCTCCTCAGCCCTGTGTCCTCACTCCTCTCCTGGCTTCTCTGGGGTCATGCCAGGCTTGTCCCTGGGTGTGCTGGGGCTGCAGCAGAACTGTGCAGCAGCTCTTTGCTCCCTCTGGCAGCCCGGGAGTGGGGAATCCCCGATCCCATCCCGCTGACAGCTGCTGTGTGCCTTTGTAATTTGGGCACTGTGAGGTCCAGGGGACAGCTGGCAGGATCAGGCCCTTCACTTGGGGATATTGAGGAGCTGTTCGGGATGAGTCGTGTGACAATCTTGGTACTGTCTGACTCTGAAGCTGGTGACAGGGAAACAAATGCAAAGCAGCACCCTGGTAACAAGGGGGGTTGTTCTGCTGCCTGCCAGGAAAGCAGCACCCAAAAATTCCCCTTAATAGCCCCTTCCTGGTCATCCTTCTCTTCTCCCTTTAGGTTCCTCCGTGCATTCCTCTGAGAATCTGGGGTTTTTCTTTCGTCACAGTGCCCTCCCCAGCACTTCTACTTCCCATACTGGAAACTAAGAGCAAGTTAGAAACTGCAACCAAGTGAGGAAGGAGGGGAAATGTGGTTTGTGGCGCCAGAGCCTGGGCTGACCGAGCAGAGCAGCTGGGAGGCGCGTCTGGGGGCTCTGGGGAGAAGTGCTGGGGCAGCAGGAGGCAGGATGGAGGCAGCTGTTGGAGCACTGTGGGGTCTGGCAGCATCGTCGCTGTGGGTTAGGGAGCCCCTGACTGGGGGGATTCCTGCCTGGGCAGCACTGGAGGTGTCTGGAGGCAGGAAACAGAGACTAATCCCTCCCCACCCTGCTGTGTGCAGAGCAAGAGGGAATGAAAAGCAACTGAAAATCCCAGATTTCCCATTCTATTTGGCAGAGGGATGAGGGAAGCACAAGGGAGGAGGTGGATGAGCCAAGTGGATGCAGCTCCACCTTTTCCCAGTGCACGGGTCTCGGTGCCCCTGCACCCTCTGGGGGGCATGCCCTCCCCAGTTATTTTGGGGTCAGTCTCCACGTGTCAGAGACCAGGCTGCTGCTGACAGTCCTGCTGGTCACGGCACGGCCAAGGATCCATCAGAGACCTACAACAAACCCCCATTTCCGGGGCCCTCGGGTGCCAGCTACACCCCTTGCCCACCCTCCCGCTGCCAGCCCGCTCTGGGAAGGAGCTTTGCAACAGTCAGTGTGTGAATCTCTGCTGGGGTGAAGGGGGGGAAAGGGAAGCTCCCCGAGGGTTTGGCTGTTGTGAAGGGTGACTCAGTGCGCGGCACTGACGCGACACCAACGTGCCGCCGTGTTACGCGCCCGCGTGTAATGGAAACCCTGACACTGCTCCTTCCCCGTGTGGGGTGAACAGCAGTGGGTAATTCACCATCCACACAGGTCTGATGCTCACTGCTGAGATTGGAAACATCGCCCTGCAGTGATGCAGGGAAGGGATTGATCCGCTCCTGCGTTCTGTGGGAGGCAAGGAAGGGAGCAGCTCCTCAGGGGCAGGATGTGGCCTCACTGCTGCAGAAAGTCTCTCTGGAGTAGCTTCTTTCACTCCCCGGCTGGTCCCTGACCTGCCTGCAAAAGCCCGGGTCATCTTTCCTAGCTGTTCTCCCTGCAATTAGGGGAGCCAGAAAACGCTGAAAATCTAATTTCCTACCAAAATGAGCCTGCTGTGGTGTCTGTCTGTCTGCCTGTGTCCTCTCTCCCCAGATGACTTCTGAACCCGCTGGCCTGCTTCACACGTTTGGCTGAGGCCACACAGATAATTAAATCTGTGCAAATATGATGAAATGAGACGGCTGAGAGGAGGAAAAGAATCTTGTAAATGCCCCAAAACATCTGTACCATGAGTTCATGTATTATTAGACACCAGAAAATCCACGTGGGACATGCTTCTTACAAACACTTAACCACAAAAACATTTTCATTCTCAGTTCGTACATTTTTAGGCACCGAAAACAGTCTCGAGACACCAAACCATAGGAAGCAACACAAGTCATTTCAGTGCTCATGGGACGACCTTTTTATTTTAATGAAAACTGAAATTCTTCGGCACTCAACGTGATTCCCAGAGCCAAGACTTACAGGAAAAACAACATAAATCATGGACTCGAAGGTAAAAAGTGGGGAGGGTCAGCAGTGCTTTGGCCAGGCTCAGTGTCATGGTGTGACTCGGAGGCACTGGACAAGTTTGTTGTTACTTGTGCCACCGTAACCCAGGGATAGACCTGGCCCTCAGCCACCAACATACAACAACACTGCTCCTCCATGCCAAAAACCCACAACAAAAAGAGTTCTGCTGGCCATGGAGAGAGGCCCTGGAATAACTTCCCCCACCGAAACAATGCGGAGCGGAAACCTTTTAAAGTGGTAATCACCAAAGGGAAAATATTTTTTTTAAACATCCTTTGTCTGAGGGTCTAACAATACCTGGGAGTACTAAAAGACTTTTCCAATTCTTAATTGAGTTTTCAGCCGTGTCACTGTTTGTTTCATCTCTGCAATACTCGGCTCAGGGCTGGGCAATGAAACTTTCCCTTTCCAGCTCCTGCCAGCCTCTTTTCCTGTCTCTCACGTGGCCAGTACCGTTAAGTGCGTGCTCAGGTTGTTAAAGCAGAATATTTTTGTGTCCACTCACTGCTTCCCAGCCCAGGCTTAGGTGAATTTGGCCCAGAGGATTTGGCAGGGGCTGTGTGGTGTCAGCACCAGGGTGTGCTGGCTGCTGGTCCAGCTGCTGGGTGTCTCTCCTGCCGCACTCCTGCAGCTCCTCTTCCTCATCCCTGTGCCTGCTCCAGGCCCTCTGGCTCCTCTCTTGGCTGCTCACTTTCAATCACATCAGCTCTTCACTCCGCCTGAGCCTGGCTCCAAGGTTTCGCTCCTCACTTTGGATCAAGTCAGCTTTCCTGCAGCTTGGCCGGAGGCTTTCCGACGCGCCTGGGTTTTGATTTATGCTTTCCCTGATGTTTGTGTGGTCAGAGGAGATACAGGACCATTGTTAGAACATCCTTTTCATATCCCCTCTTAAGGGGCTTTGTTCCTGTTTAACTGGGTTTCTTATTTTAAGTTTTCTCAGTTATTTATTTGTGTTACTAATGTTGTGTGTGGAGGACACCTTGCCCTTGCTGCACTTATTTCCAGGATCTGGCATTTAAGTCTGTTCCGCCTTATTCCTATCCTGGGATAACAGTTTGGACTACATGTAAATCTATTTTGTTTTCCTACCTGTAGCTCTTCAGATCAGTTTCGCCTTGCAGCCTGTGTTTAAGCTGGCCTTTGAACTAATTTCATCTTGTGCAACATATCAACTCTGTGTGCTTCTTCCCTGTGCTTGTGCTGTGGCATCACTTCTCTCTTGGACTTCTTAGCAGCTCTGTGGCACCATTCCCTCCCCTACGTGTGTCCAGACACGTCCTTCATTCGTTCCAGAATGAATGGTGCTGATCAGGTTCAGGGAGCTGAGTCTGAGCGTGCTGAGGTAGTGACACAGACACCAACCTGCGTCCCTGTCCCCAGGGGAGAGGCAGTGTGGGGTCAGGGCACATCCCCAGCTATAGCACAGGTGCTCAGGGATGCCCCATCTGTGCTGGCAGGAGCTGTCACCCAGGCTGGGGGCAGGGGGGGAGCATCTCTCTGTTTTCTCTAGCCCAAGAGGACAGCCAGTGGCATGATAGCCGGAATAAAGCCGCCTTCCTGCTCCCCTGGCTGGAGTGTGGGACCCACAGGCCAGTCTAAATTCCCCATCTGTCCACCTGGCACAGGTGCCATGGGTGTACCTGTCCCCTCCCTGCAGCAGCACCAGCCTGGGATGGCACAGGTGAGAGCAGGGCTGGGGTAGGAGCTGGTGAGGAGGAACAGGCGAGCAAAGGGTCTCTGTGATCCACTGGGATTTCTCCGTGGATCAGTTGCCAGAGCCTCTTGTTTCTGAAATTCTCCTTTTACACGATTCAGCTGAACGTGTCATTTTGGCTGGTTGTCAGCGGTGGAAAAAGGTAGTGCCTGCCCTTGGAGGAGTTTGTGAAAGGTGAGCAGGGCCAGAGCTTCGCTCTGTTTCTCATCCACCCAGGTGGTGGATGTGTTTCCAGTGTATAATGAAGTCTCACTGTGTCATTTAACTTTTGTGCTACATTACAAGGGCCAGTTTGATTTCAGAAATGAGTTTCCCTTACCTTCAGGGCCTACACCCATTCCCATATTTCCTTGCAAATTTTTGTGGCTTCATAACCTTTCTCCTCTTTTCTGCTGGTGATTTTTCTTTCCCTGGCTGTTACGCAGAGGACCCAAGCAAGCAAGGATGGAAATTACAATAACAGAGCACCTGGGAGGCTTGAACTCATCACACACTGATTGCTAAGCAACACAGAAAAATGTTTTTCCTGTTTTTCTTTTGGTTACAAGCACCTTAGGTGGTATTTGTTGAAAGAGCTGACTGAAACATTCTGGCAGAAAGGTGATAGGGAGATAAAAGCTGCCTTTAAAGACAAACAGCTCAAGAAATAATAGTCTTTACCAGGGGAGCTCTGGTGTGTCTGCAGCGTGTCAGGCTTCAGCAGCTTAATGCCTGCTGAACTCTGCGCTCCGGGGAGTGTCACAGCCAGGGTGGAAAAGCACGTGGAAAGGGAAACTGCTGCAGCTTCCCCTAAATGTGAGGGTCATCTGTAACAAAACTCTGGGGATCTTGTGATCTTCTCAAAACTGTGTGAGCTTTGGGGTTTACTTCCCTGCATCTCCCTGCCACCAGTGCCCTGCAAAATGCTGTAAGCAGCACTCTCTTGGTGCTTTGCACAATATGGACCCTGCTGTCTTTGGCTTTCTGGGCATATTTTACTGTTAGTAATTATATCTCAGCTCTCATTTTTCTGAGTATTTTCTTTTTACTGTAAATGCTGTGCAGCACTTTGCTGCGAAGGAATGCAGGCACCCGCCCCCGCCCAAAGTGTGCTGTGGTCACTTCTTTCTGAGAAAGTGGCTTGTGCTGTTGAGCTTTTAGAGGTCAGAAAGCCTGAAAAACAGAGGTTTGTGTTGTCATTTGCTGCCCTAATGAAAGATGTTCAAATACTTAATAAATTGGCTGAAGGTTGTGGGCAATTTACAGGAGACCCTTCCAGTGCCTAAAACAGCTCCAAGAGAGCTGGAAAGGGACTTTGGACAGGAACCTGAAGTGACAGGACAAGGGCAAATGGCCTTAAGAGGAAGGAGGGTAAGTTTAGATTGGATATGACGGTGGGGAGGCCCTGGCACAGGTTGCCCAGAGAGGCTGTGGCTGCCCCATCCCTGGAAGCCTTCCAGGCCAGGTTGGATGGAGCCTGGAGCAACCTGGGATAGTGGAAGGTTTCCCAGCCCATGGCAAGGGGTTGGGATGAAATGAGCTTTATGGTCCCTTCCAACTCAAACCATTCTGTGATTCTATGGTTCTCCTACAGCCAAATAGACTGTTTAGGGGGTAGAATGGAGGAGAAATACTCCTGCAAGCTTTGGAGTCTCCAAGGCCTGTGGAATAATTGCATTGCCATCGCTGATCTTCAGGAGCCAGCAGCCTCTGCAGGAGATGCCGCAGCCCAGCTGCGCACGGGGGCTGCAGGAAATGAAACACAGAATAGCTGGATGGAGAGTTTTAGATCCTAATTGCCCAGGGATTTGGTGTGCTTCCTCTGCTAGGAACTGACAGTAATTAGGGGCTTGCCTTACTGTGTTAGATGGAGGAGAGAGCTCCTGAATTAACCCGGTGCCGAATCAGTAGCTGCCCGTGGGGTGTTGTGGGGAGCAGAGGGTGCTGCAGCTGGGGAACAGGTGCCCCTGGCAGAAGGGGCACAAAGTGCAGGAGAACCTGAGCCAGCCTTGCCCCCTGCCAGCACAACGAGTTCGTAGTGCCCGATCTGCCAGAAATGGCCCCGAGAAATGCCCAAAACGTGGAGGCAGAGCAAGCAAACCAACTGGATCTGAAACACTCAGCAGTGAACTTGTAAAATCCACGCTTGCTGTAAACTGTGGGAAGTGGTGGGTGGCTCAACCCTAAAATCTGATTAGTCAGGGGCACTGATCATGTTTGCAAATGAGAATTGGGTGGGAGTGATTTGTTGATCCCCAAATTAGGATTACAGCAGCTGCTGTAATCTGACATCTATGTACAGGTTGTATGAACAGAGCAGTGACATCCTTTTCCTTTCTTGCACAAACTTGGAGGGTTCTTCTCTCCTCGTGAAGTAGAAGAGATAGTGTACTAGTTTACTTCTATTATTATTACTATTATTATTTCTTATAAAATAATCTTCCAGTTGAGCCTGGGCAGTAGAACTGAAAGTCTTTCAAATGTAGATCAGAAAGTCCAAAAAGTTTTTGATTTAGGATTGAATGCCTGACTTTTAGTTAATAATTCTTTTCTATCAGTAGTACTTTTCCTCCAAAATGCCTTAAATACAGCAGGGAAAAGGGCTTCCCCAGCCCCACAATAGAAGGAAGTGCTATCGGCTCCATTTCAGAGCCTGACACAGACGCGCCTTGTGAGCTGGTGCCAGAGCTTGGGACAGAGGCCGGATAATGTCGCAACTCTCACATAAACCAGCCCAGTTCCCATCAGAGGCTGCTGGTTTGGGGCCCAGTTCCCTCGCTGGTCCAGCAGCGAAGGCTGGAGGTGTGTGATGCTCCAGAGGGGCTCGGCTGGAGGCGGTGGGGTTGATTCCTGCCTTCTCTGGTCAGGGCTGAGACCTGCTGGTTTCAGTTCTTGGCACCTGTCCCACTGTAGGTTTGCTGAGGCTCGAAGAGAATACAGTTTTTTTCTGGTGGTGGCAGGAGCATTGGGGCGTTTGCAGCTTGATGCCACGCAGGAGGCACCAAGCCTTGTGGAATTGTGTCGCAGTGATACTTTGGGGTGGGCAGCCTCGCTCACTCAGCCCATGGCTTGATGGAAAAAACACCCCACAGTGATATTGAGCACAGGAACTGGGTCACTGTGAGTTTTGCCCTGTAGGAAATAGGCTGGAAAGCCCAGCTAGGCAGAGGAACAGTGAGATGAAAGTGAAGGAGGGCAGGAGCTGAGCGGGATGCTCGGAGACCACATGTGCGTGGCCAGGGAGAGACAACTCGGGGTCCACGCTGATCCCAGCTATTAATGAGGTCTGAATCTGCAAGTCCTGCTGGTCCTAACCTCAGTGTATTGACCCAATTGATTCCTAAACCAGACAACTGGCTTAGACTTTGTAAAAGCCTCCCTGCGTTATTATTGACCATGAAGGAAAGCCTGGAGCCTGTGGCAGAGGGGCAGAGATGGGTGATCTGTGGATGCTCCAGTGTTGGCCGTGTGGGTTTGGAATTGGTTCAGCCAAGTGCTGATTTCAGAGTGATGCAAAGGCACAAAGGGCTGGATTTCCTGCAGCACCCGGTCCCTGGGCCTGCCCAAGTTGATGGGACATTTACAGCTGACATCAATACAGAAAGCTCTGTGTTGTGAAAAGTTTTTTGCTGAATTTGCCGAGTGTAAATTGGTAATATATTTTTTAATTAGTTACCCAAGTGGAATAATTTTCTTGAATCCCTGAAGTCACGTGCATATAAATGAATTGTGTTCTGCAGCAATTTCTAAACCATCAAGGGTGCAGGGGAGAAACCTGAGGGTGTGATCCTGCCTGTTCCCTTCTGTGTGCTTACAGGCAAATTAGAAGCTCTGAAAAGTTATTTGGTTTGAGTCTCATGATTTTCAAGAGCCTTGCCCCTGACAGCTGAGTGTTTGGGGTTAGCTGCACTGAGCAAACATCCTGAACTTGGGCTCCTGACCCTGCGTTGAGTGTTTTGCTTTTCAGGCCCAGAAGGTTCCCAAGAGAGGAGAAAGGAAACTGACTGGCTATTTTTAAACCCTTGCAGTTGCTTTCCTGTCTTATATTATTTATTATCCATTATCAGAAGCGTTTTTCCCCTGAAACCATCTTTAGTGGTCAACCAAGGGACTGGTGAAAATTGCCCATCAAACAGAGCTGCATCTTTCCGTGGAGTTCAGAAGGAGCCTGGAGGGTTTTGGAGGGGTTTGCCAAGTGAAAATGAGTGGTGCTGTTGTTTGTTATGAGCACCCGACCAGTGCCAAGCAATTCCAGTGGTGGGCCATGATTATACTGTCTTAAGGCTCAAACACTGAAGCAATGCAGAATCTCCCTCCCAAGGCCTTCACAAGCCGGGTACAACACCGATTTCTGCTGGAAAACTGGGCATTGCCTCTGATTTTGGCATGTCCTGAGCAAAGTGATGGACACCACTGATCTGTTTCATAGCACGTCGTGTAGTATCACATGGTTTCTGCATGATGTGTCAGTGGGTCTGAGGACACCTCAGCACGGAGCATCATCACATCCCTCTGCAGCAGCAAAGGCTCTGGTGACCTGCAAGGTCACCTGGACAGAGATCGGGGCTGGATCTCTGTGCTGGACAGTGTTAAAACCTGCATGGCCTCCAGAAGAGTGCCCCAAAAGTGCGGGGCTGCCATGGGCACTGAAAGTCCCTGGTGCAGGGCTGGGTCCCCTTTCCCAGGGTGTCCAGGAAGTCCCCTCTGACCCTCTTTGGCTCCAGAGGAGCAGGACAATAGCCCACGTTGTCCTGGCTCATCTTCCTGCCTGGTAAACTTTCCAGTTCGAAGCCTCTCACATCCCTGGCAGCTTTGTTAATCCCTTCGTGCCCGGGCAGGAGCTGCTGGTGCCCTGAGCAGAGCTGGACGTGTGAGCCTCAGCTCCATGTTCTCTTTGGAAATAAAGCCGCAGGGCTGGGGATGGCCCTGGGAGACCGATGTTATTTCAGCTGCGGAGGGAGCTGAGGCGTAAAAGTCCGGGTTTTGGTGGTGTCAGCAGCAACTCCCCGGTCCCTGTGATGCCGTTTCTCGGCAGTGTGTGAGGAGGGAAGGGGAAGAGCAGGGGAGGGCCGGGAGCACGCTGTGCTCAGGGCAGGGGGCTGATGAATGACAAACACTTCTGCCCGTTTCCCTTTGCCTCTGAAAACAAAATTATGTTGCAGGGGTTTGGTATCATCTCGGGGGTTCTCTAAAGTGGGATCTGCGGGCCCCTTTTTGCATTGCCTGGGTCCCTGCTGAGCTGAGTGCAGGTGCCCCGGTTCCCGCTCCTCCCTTTGGCTGTGCAAGGGGACCCTGGCACGGGGGAAAGGGTCAGACCCTGCTCCGGGCACCGACTCGCTGCGGGGCCTCGGTCACATCCCTTCATCTCCCTGGGGACACTGCCTGCCTGTCGTGCCGCCCCCGCGGGGCTGTGACCGTCTCACCCCGGGAGATCCAGCTGTGGCCAGCGAGGGGCTGGGCGGTGCTCAGAGCGCTGTTGATGGGGGATGATGAGCTCATGGGCTGAGATAAAACTCGTCTGTTCCGATGAAAGCACGTGCTGTTATGCGCTCGCATTTGATACTTTTTCTTTGGGTTGGTGGTTTGTGAAACCCTAGGTGCTTTACGAGCAGCTGATGACACAAGAATCCTCTTCCAGGGCCGTTGTCACCTGTGTGACTTTGCTCAATTAACACGCCGGGGTTTCCCCTCCCCGCTGTGGCTCGGGCCGGCGCAGCCCATCCCGCATCCCCCCGAGCATCCTCCCCCTCCTTTTTGTGGCCTCGGGGGTTTTCGCGCCTCCCGTTTCCCCGTCCCCCCTCCCCGCGGGGGCCGAGCCGNGCGGTGGAGGTGCCGATGGTGAGCCGCCGCCGCTCCCCGCAGCACCATGTCCCCGCCGGCCCCGAGAGGATGTTCGAGGGCTGCCGGCGGGCGCGGAGCCTCTGGGGAGGCGTCAAGCTGGAGGTGGCCGGCGAGAGCAGCCCCGTGGTGCTGCACAGCTTCACGCAGCTCGACCCCGACCTGCCCCCGCTGGAGGTGAGTGCGGGATGTGCGGGTGGATGGGGCGTCGCTGGTGCCGGGACGTTGCGGGGGCTGAGTCCTGGTGCACACCCCTCCTTACTTTGGGGTGCTCCGGCTCACGGAGCTGGCCTGGAATTTGGGGAGGGAATGGGAGTGGGCAGCTTGCTTCACGTAGAGCGTTTCGTAGGATTTTGTTTCATAGACTCACAGAGTGGTTTGTCTTGGTAGGGACCTTAAGGACTATCCAGGTCCAACCGCTGGGCAGAGGAACCTTCCACTAGCTCATGTAGCTCTGAGCCCCATCCAGCCTGACCTTAAACACTTCCAGGGATGGGGCAGTCACAGCTTCTCTGGGAAACGTGAAAGGGCCTCACCACCCTCACAGGGAAGAATTTCTTCCAAATCTAAATCTGCCTTCCTTCATCTTAAAGCCATTCTAGGCTGCTATCACTACATCCTCCTTCAAAAATCCCTCTCTAACCTTCTTGTAGGCCTCTCTAGGTACTTCTCAGTGATTAATTTTATTGAACAACTGGGTGCCCCTGTTTGACTTTTTTGCCATGTGCCCCAGACTAGCAGGCAGCTGCCAGGCTCTGGGAGAAACCAGACACCCTCCCCACAATACACCCAGGGAAAGGGGCAGATGGTTAAAAACAGGAGCTTTTAATATTTTATTTGAGACTTTGACTGTGGGAAGCATGAGTCTACTCGGATCCGAGCTGCTTGTAAAGTCTTCAGGCTTGTCCAAACCACAAAAGCGTCCTTTGGGAAGGTTACGGGCATTGGGAGGACTTTCCTGGAGGATGCAACATATTTGTGCTTGTTTGGATTCGACTTCGGGTAGTTCAAAGTCAGACTGGTCCCCAAGAGGCTTGAGTGTTTTATTGATGGCAGTTGTGTGTGGAGGCACCCAAAATAATCTGAGTCAGAGCTGGGCCTTTTACCTTAGTAATGGATGATCGTCATCGGTGTGTTGGGAGTGTCACTGACTGGGAGCAAACGGTGTGTCAGGAGAAGCAGAGCTGGAGGAAGGTTTTGGTGTTCAGGGTTCCCAGCCCTGCGTGCTGGTAGTGCAGGGGGTTCATACCAGCGAGGGTCAGCGAGTCTGGCGTTGCTGGGATTTAGAGCCGCCCGGGGGGCGTGCTGCTCTGGATGCTTCCTGCTGGAATGGGGGTGGTGGAGGGGGGGGAATCACTTCCAAAGCCTCTTTAGTTACTGTGCAGATATTCACCAAGGGTAGCCACTGTTTCAGGGAAGCAATGGTTCCTTCTCCCAGCGCCAAACAATCTACTCCATAACCTGTGATGGAAAGTCCTGGTCAGCCACGGACAGGAAGGGATGATCTCAGGCTCCAGCTCTATCAGTTCACCTCTGGCCTGCTTGCAGCGGCTCATCAGCTCTGCTGAGAGTTCACAAAAGCTCCATCCAGCTTATTTTCCCCTTTCTCCCCTCCCTGCTTCTCTCTCCTGGGGGTGGGCGTACTGACATCGTTTGGAGTACATCATCTGGTTCGTGTTATGCCTGGCAGGAAGTCCAGCCTCGCTGGCCCGCAGCGCTCCGGGAGACTGAGGGGCCACGTTTTTGGCAGGGACAGCAAGAGGAGGGGGCAGGAAAAGAAGGGGTGATGCAGTGTGCTGCTCCTCTCATCCCGAGGGAGAGGCTGCCTGGCACGTGTGAGCCCCACCAAGCCCCTGTGCATCCCGGCTGGAGGAGGCTCTGCAGCTCAGGAGAGGGCTTGGCAGCATCTTGGGCGATGGAGGCTGCCAAGGAAGAGTGACCAGGGCTGAGGGAGGCTTTGCATTGCCCTCAGTGGCACTGAGCAAGCCCCTGCTCACCTGAGCACTGCCCAGAGCCAGACCTGCTCCGAAGTTGGCTTTGCCCAGATTTCTGTGCTGGGCTGTGTGTGGGTTTGTGCTGTGTAATGGTCAGAGCGCAGTCCCGGCATCAGGTATCTCCCGCTTTCCTCCCAGCCCTGAACAGAGAAATTCCACCTTTCTCTGTGCCATCCATTTGCAGGTGATGGCAAGAAAAAGGGCATCTCACAGGGGTGTGTGGTGACCCGTGGCCTCCCAAGCAGCTTTGGGATGTTCGGAGAGCAAATGAACTCCAGCGTGTTCAGTGCACAAGTGAGGAAAGGAGAAAAGTGTCAGTGTTGTGACAACTGTGGTGGCAGGAGCCTGGTGTGGTTGTAATCCTCGGGCAGGGTTACTCAACAGGGTGCATGGTGAGAGGAGAAGATTATTTGAACTAGAAGATTTCCAGAGACCAGCAGTGTTTTGGTGAGCCCCAGTGATGGTCCGCAGTGGGAGCCTGGTGCTGCCACCTCTGCCAGAGGGATCTGTGCTGCGCGGGCTCACCCCGTTCCCAGCGCTGGGACACAGCTGGTTTCGGGAGAGCTGTGCCAGCTCATGGGTGGATAGTCTGGTCCCACAGGGAATAGAGGATCCCTGGAAAGCGGCTGGGCAGGTTGCAGGGAATGTGGATCTCGTTCTCCACCCTGAGCCCCTGCAGATGTCAGCAGGGAAGTCTTTGCCTGTATCCCACAGCAACGGTATCGATCACCAGGCATCACTTAGAGGCCTCCTGGCCATGTGAGCCAAATGGTCTTGCCGTGATTTTAACCACAGGGGATGGAAAATTTAAACTGTCTCAAGTGAGGGATTGACAGAGCGGTTTTTGAGACATTTTGCTTTGACCTTTCCAGTTCCATTCCATCCCAAATCCGCAGTGAGTGTCAATCGTTTCTGTCCAGCAGGAGCCACAAAGTAAATTTGGTGGTCTGCTTGTTCCTGCTGGCCAAGCATGCCCTAAACACCACTGCAGATAACACAGACTGAAACTTCCATGAAGCTGATGTTGCTGAATCTCTAGAGAAGGCTGGGCTGTTGCTTACAAAAAAAACTCGTGTCCTTGCCATTCTGGCTCTGTTTGTTTTCTGAACAATTAGGAGATTTTCAGCTGCTAAATGCATCCTTGAAAACTTGAATGGCTCAGCCCAGATGCCTTGGAGGTCAGTGCTTGTTCTTTACAGCTGGGAGGGAGGGGCAAAGCTATCTCTTAAAAGCCATTTTCTTTTAGTTTCCTCTAGTGCCTTTGGAATAAGATCCTTTTCTCCCAGCCTGTTCTCCTCCCCCAGGCACAACCTGATATGTCCCTTGCAATTTGCCAGATGAACATCATCTGTTGGTATTTCTTGGATGGGAACCTACCTTCTGGCTCCCTTCCAGAAAGGTTTAGAGCCGGTGGTGAGACCAGGAGCAGGATGAGATGCTGATTGTTGGTGGCTGTTGCAGGGTGGGAATAACAGAGGTGGAAAGGATTTTTTTTTTAATTACTATTTGTTATATTTGGAGAAAATTTGGAGAGAGGCTTTTAGGTCGTTTGTGTGTCAGTTGTGCTACTCAGAGGCTGCCATGCCATGTCTCCATAGGGCTGGGAATGCCCAAACTCGGGTGTCACTGAGGTTTTAGTGGATTTGGTACAGTCTCGGAGTGTTTCCCCACTTCCCTGTGCCTGGGTTTGGGATTTAATGAGCAAAATGAGCATAAGCCCAGCCATGCCTGCAGGGATGGGTCTTGCTCAGGTGGAACTCTCCGCTGTTTGGCATCTGGGGGGGCTGGCTGTGACCACCCCACAATTGGGGCCAGAGCACCACTTGGTTTTAGGGCCACCTGAGTTGGTTTGGCCATAGGAAGGGCTTTACCACCAGTGGTTCCTCCATTACCCTTCCCAGCTCCCTAATTGCCAGCTGCTGTGTACCCCAAGGGATGTGTAATTGAAGGAACAGAGAGCTAATTTAGGTCACTCTAGACCACATTTAAAGGCAGGGTATCCCCTGCTCACACTTTCTCTAACACCGTTATCTCCAGAGCTGCCCAGTGACTGCCTTTCAAGCGGATGTGTTCCTTTTATTTAAATATTTCCTTGCAGCAGGGCTGCTTCAGTTCTCAAATATTTCTTCATCTCCCACGGACTCAGCAAGAGGGGGGAAAAAAATGTGGTTGCTAAGGAGCAGGATTTGGATACAAAGCTGGCTGAGCCGCTGGCGGGGGGGCCCGGGGGGCTCCAGCACAGCTCGTGGCCAGTCGGAATTTGTGCATTGCTTTGGTGGGACAGCCCCTGCGGGGTCTGGGCGAGGGGGGCCAGGACTCCAAACATGCCTTGGGGAGAAAGAGTGCAGTTGTAGGACCTACCCCTTCCATAGGTTGTGTTCACCCCATGCTGTCAGCGTGCACAGTGCTGGGTTACATCCCACGGCAGCATCCGTGGCTGGCCCCAAATGCGGGTCTTTGCTCCCAGGGGTCTGTGGGACCTTGGTTTTGCAGAGGGAAGCACCTGTAGGCTGAAAGGTGAGGCTGGCACAAGGTTTTTAAGAGATGTGGTGCTCAGGGAGATCTCTTAAGCATCACACTGAAACTATGGCAGCCCCTGGCTGGAGCGTGTGCCTGCCTGGGAAAGTCGGCTGAGATGTTTGGATACTTGTCAGTTTGTCTCATTCCTCGTGTGGGGGACTCGCCTGCATGTCAGGGCAGCCCCAGCCCTCCTGGCTCACGCAGCTCTGATCAAGATGGACTTTGCTCCTGAGTCTTAGGGCAAGGGAGCTCTGGCATGGAGCACTAATCCCAGTAATCCAGCCGCTCCCCGGGTTTGCAGGCTGGCCGTCTGAAGGGAGTCACGGGGAGGGGATTGGAGCAGGGGCAGAGGTGTGAGGGCTGCTTTGGGCACACAGGGCATCTGAGGTTTGCAGAAGGGCTTTTGTTCTCCTCTCCCAGAGGTGTCAGGAAAGTCCTTTCCTAACTCTGCGTGGGCCGTGTGGACTGTGGTGAGCGAACACTGGTCTCCTTGGGTGCAGTGAAGTGGTGACTCTGCAGCACCTAAAACCTCCGTCCCTCTCCACCTGATTTTGTTTGGTTTGTTTTTGTGATGTTATGCAAATCATCTCTATGGTTTCTGGTTACGTTCCTGGGGCTGTGTTGGCACAGCTCCTTGTAGAGCAGCACTTTTACCTTAGATAATGCCAAGTTCTCTCTACCTGTGGGTCACAATTGTGTGACAGCTAAATGTCAGTGGAGATTAAGCACAAGCAGAGGCACATGGTGTGGCCTGTTTCGCTTGCTGAGCTCTACAGCAGAGGGTTTGTTTTCATTACACCATTGGTATTTCGATGTCAGAAACATGCTGGGATGGCAAAGGGCGTCTTCCTGCTCCACACACGGGGTGCTGGGTGCCGGTGGGATCAGCTGTCCAGTGACCCCCAGGGTCAGCAGAGACAGGATGGAGATGGGTCCAGCTGCCAGGCACCAGCCAAATCCTCAAAGCTGACAGGGGAGGGGGGAAAAAAGTTGGTCTTACTTGCAAACAGAGCAGATTGGAGAGGAAAGTCATTGGAGGCAACCTCATCTGTAATGCTGAGGCATTATTTTTAGAGCGGCTTTGCTTTCTGCTTACCACACATTAGCAAACAGCAGCTGAGCTGAGGCCTTGTGTGGAAACCTGCTATTCAAAGGCCTTGCTACCCGTCTTACCAGAACTTCTTTTCATGTGATGGAGCAAAACCACGCACCCTTTCCCTGCTCTTTGCAGTGGTTGGGTCACCATGGAGACTCAGAAGCTGAGAACCTGCCCCGGGCTCCCCTCTCCAGCCAGAGAGTTCGTTTGTGAAATTATGTGTTTCCTTTTGGGTTCGCCTCTTAGAGTTGGAACCAACTTCAGGAAACTGTCGTTAGGCCAAGCTGGGCAGAGCAAAGCACGTTGCCTGGGACTGGCAGGGCAAAACTCTGCTGTGGGAAGCAAATGCCTTCATGTGACTGGGTGGGTTCAGCACCTCACCTTCCAGTTGAGGCCAGAACTCTGGGAATTTTGTTCAGACACTTGTCTAAGAGGCTCAACCTGCTGCCTGGAGGTCTGGCTCCATGCACTGGAGCAGCAGCAGAGCCCAGGAGCTGGAGGATGTGGGGGGTGTAAGCTGGGGCTTGTGGTGTCACCCCCCAATCCTCCCATCCTGTGACCCCAGTGATCACTGCAGACTGTTCAGAGCAAGGCCAGTGCTTGGGTTGGTTTATCAGCTTTAAGCAGCTTTTCTCCAATTGTTGCTATTTGTTTGCTTTCGATTATATTTTTAATAGATGTTTGGCTGCAGCTGCAGTTGTGCTCGTCAGATCCTCGTGCTGAGCTGTGCGTTGGCGGTGCCCGGTGCTGGTGACTGCCACTGGGATTACTGGGTTTCCAGACAATGTGGTTTACTCGATTCAGTCCCGGTTGCAATAGTGAGAATTGGCACGAAGGCAGGCCTGGCTGGTCCCTCCCTCGAAGCGCTGGGGTGACTCAGAGCGTAGTTATGGCTCACACCGGTCTCATAACAAACACTTATTCCCTGAGGTGCTTCTTGGGAGCGGGGTGAGTGCGGGTATTCCACAAACTCCATCTCTCCCCAGTCCTCATTCCCATGGACTTCAGCATATTCCTCAGCAAAGCTCAGCTCTGGGTGGATGGGCCTGTTTGAGGATTGACCTGTCTTATCCAGGCAGCGTCAAAGGAAAGGAGCCAAGGAAGGTGTGCACTTCTGCCTTCTTTGCATTGACGCTGCTCCCTGGTCATTGTGCACTTCAGCTTTTTGGGTATACCAGGGCGTGTCCCCCCAAGTCATTTTATTGAAAGGGAGGGTGAGCTGCAGGGATGCTCACCTGTGGCTGGTAATCCCAGGGGATGAACAGGGCAGGGTGGCAGGAACAGATGAGTCGTGGTGGGAGCGTGCCTGAACTGGCTCACCAAAGTGCCATGGCCAAGGGGAGCAGGCTCACCTGTGTGGTGTTTACCTGCCAAGAAAGAGCTCTTGTAGCATGAGAGAATGTTTGCCTGCAAATGCCTGCCCAGCTCCAGGTTGGAATCCCAATGCCCAGGGTCCATGGAGAGGCACAGATGTGGTGGTGCAGACACTGGTTCGCCTTCGTCATCAGCTGTCACTGGAAAGGGCTGTGTCTTAAGTGGTGGGAGAAAACACAGTCCCAGAAGTCTGTGCTTGAATCAGGGTAGGTGGGAAAGTGGTGCAACTCTGTTTGAAGGTGCCTCCCTTTGCCTCTGGGGTTTGGGTAACACCTGAGAGAGGGCTGGCTGCCTGCTAGTCCTGCCCTGGCAAATGTTCCACATGATCCAGGGCCAAACCTGCACCTCGAGTGCAGGGGCTGAGGGTCTGGGGAGGGAATTTATCCCACCAGCCCGGCTGCCTGTGACCCACGTTCCTTGTGCCACAGGAGCTGGCACACTCAGCACTCAGGGCAGGCTTATGTGTTCAGGCACTTGTCAACAGCTGGAATTCCCCCCCTCCCCTCCTTCCTCCCCCCGGGGATTTTCACACTAAAGGTCCCAGTTAATCTTAAATTCTCAGTTGCTTCAGAGGTGGAAATCACACTGAGTTGCCTGAGCATCCTGATTGCAGACCCCCCTGCCCTGTTCACCTAACACCTCCTGCCTCTTTGACACCCATTTAAGTAATGCTCTTTAGGTGAGATTTTCTTGATTATGGAGCACAAGTGCTTGCTCTTCTCCCTTCCAGCTTCCCACAGGTGCCCCAGGAAGGGGAGCAAGTAGTCGGGGACCACATAAGACTAGGATCTCTCCCAGCCCTCCCTGGGGGAGAATGGGATGTCCTGGACTGCAGCTGGGATGTGGTGGCACATGCTGGGGCTGCGGGTGCCAGGAGGAGGCTGGGACGAGCCAGGATCTCTGCACAGGGTGGCCCGGGAAGCAGGACCAGCAGCAAATGGAGAAATCCTACGTCATCCTGGCCGGGGTGGGAGCTGGGCGCGAGGGGCACGACCAGAGAACAAAGCCTCGCATTTATTCCTCCCGTCCTTTAACGAGCAGCCCCTCACTGCCTCCCTGCACTGGATTGTTCCCGTATTTTCTCTGCTTCAGCTGTTTACTGGGTCACCCTGGTGCAGACACGCACACAGAGCGAGCCATCCATCCGCCCGCCGAGCCCGTTCCTGTGCCACCGGCGCTGCGAGCACAGTGGTGCCATTGAACCGGCTGCGAGAACACCCTCCAGGGTCAGGGTGGGCTGTGGGGGCGTGTGGAGCACCCCCGAGCATCCTCCTCTGCACAGGCTGTGGGCGGTGGGATTTTAGGGAGGGGGACCCGAGAGCTCTGGGCTTGTCATCTTTGCCCACGCTTCAGTCACACCAGGTTTAGTGGAGGGAACGTCAGTTGACGTAAGGCAGAGTAAACACACGGGTGGACACATTTATTTCACGAGTGCTTATTTTGGTTCAGTTTATCTAAGCTATAGATACGTCTCAGCTAAACTGAAATTAACCTGGTTCAAATGGAAGCAAAAGGTGACGGCACAGTTACCATCGGCCAGACTGCAGCCAGACAGGGCCAGGGCTTGTGGACAGCCTCCATCCTCTCCACCTCGACCTGTGCACCTTCAGAATTCCAGAAAGATGGGGCTTGGCTTTCTTTTTCTCCTCTGCAGGCTGCAGCAGGCGAGTTACTGCACAGGCAGCTATTTACAGCTTAGCCAGGCTGCTTGGGAATGCTGTGAAACTCCCTGGGAATGTCAGCGTGGGGCTGGTGGGATGGGTCAACAGGGCATGAGGGGCTGAAAGTCACCTTCTGGACCTGGGCTGGTGTCTCACATCTGGCAGTTGCTGCAGATGTGATGGCTGCTTTGCCCTTTCCATATATCCCACGTTGCTCATGCTGCAGGCGTGTGCCCAGGTGTGTGCTTCATTCATGTGGGACATGTGCATGCCAGGGCAAGAGGGAGGTTTGACTAAAGAACGTGGTTTTATTGCAGCTGGGACTTCTTAAAATGATTTTGTTTTTTGGCTGGCGCAGTCTGGACTGGCACACTGGCTGAGAGCTGGAGATGCTTAAGTTTTTTTCTCTCTGGGAAGGTAAAGACTTGACTATTGTGAAAGTTAACTCACTCACTTGCAGGTGCTGATACATGCAAAGGACAAGGAATTGCCACCCTGAACAAATCTGTGTGTCCTGGTTAATGTGTGTTAAGACGTAACTGACATTTTAGGTCACTGAACTCAGTTGGAACTCAACATTCCAACTGGTTTCAAGGAACATAAGCTCCAAATGCCAGCCTTATCACCAGCCCTTTCCCAAAACACATGGCGGTTCTTGCTGCTGCAGAAATACTGCATTTGATGCACGAGGGCCCTGTTTCTGAAGTGGAATTGATAGAGCAATGTTAGGTCAGGCAGGCTTGAACTCTACAGGGCGCTCTCCATGTTTTAATTCACATTTGAACAAGGCACTGGGGAGCTGTCATGTTGCATGTGACTTACAGGTGCTTCTGTACATACACACAAAAAAACATCCCTTCTTGAACTTGTTTCAAGATATTTACAGATATTTCTGTTCCATCTTGTTAAAACGCAGACCTCTCTTCTGAGCTGAAATGACTTAGGATGAGACACTCAATCTTTATTTAACCTTACGGAGGAGCAGTATGTGTTAATTTCTTTATAAACCTGTTTTCATCTGCCGTGTCGTTCTGGTTTCACTTCCAGTAATTACCCGAGGGCTGTAGGCGAGTTTGTAGTTGAGTGGTTGCTCTGTGAGCCAAGGGCAGCTGCGTCCCTCGGCCCTGATCCGTCCTCTGCGGAGGGGGGATGGTGCTGAGCAGGGATGGTGCTGAGCAGGGATGGTGCTGAGCAGGGATGGTGCTGAGCAGGGATGGTGCTGGAGCACACGCCGGAGCGATCACGAACACAGAGCCCAGGACTGTGGAGCAACAGCTACAACTGCTGTGTCGGCGGGATCTTTTTTCCGTCAACTTAGAGAGGAAGCAAAACCTGCTGCACTCAGTTTTCTTCTGACCTTCCGCAGCCTGCACGTCCCTGGTAGGGCCCACAAGGTCTGGGTGGAGGTACTGGTGGTCTTCTGTGCTGCTGGGTTTAGGAAACACAGGGTTTGGAGTTCACCACTCGCCTCTGGCGCTGCTTTTTGTGGCTGGAGTTTGCTTGTCCCTTTAGGAGTCCCCTTAGCAAGGCTGATCCCCCAGCACCTGCGTCCCCCCTGCCTCAAGGGTCTGATCCTGCCTCTTTAGGACCGTGGGGGGATGCAGTGGACACACAGCATCTTTGCAGGGCTTTGGTTCTTGGTTTCTAAACCATAAAAAGAGCGAAAAAGTCTCTACGTGTTCGAAGGCCCTTAGTTTTCTTTAAAAGCAAACCAGAAGCAAATGGGGGAGGAATCTTGTGTGTCTGCTCTGTCTCATTTCTGGGCCCGAGCTCTGAGCTCCTAATCCTTACTCCAGCCACTGACTCACTGCGAGCGAGTCACAAGATGCCTTTGTAACCCATCCACCAGCTTTCTCTTCTCCCTAAGCCATGAGGGTGGAGAAGGCTGCCTCTGGATACTACCTGCAGCCTCTCTGGCTCACAGACACAGCATCAGACCTGCCATTGGTCTCCCAGGGAGTGTGTGGTGCTGGGTGGATGGCTCCCTATGGACACAGCTTTCCATGCTGAAACACCTGAAGCAGAGTGAAGGGTGTTGGGAAAGCCTGTCTGCAGAGCCCAGCAGCCGATGAGGGGAGAACAGGCTCTCCGCTGTCACCGCTGGCTTGGTGTCCTGGCAAAACCACCCCCCCTTTTCGTGGTGGGTTTAAGTTTAGTTTCTGGCCTTTTTCCTGTTCTTTTCCTGTTTCTTCCTTTGTTGTTGTGTTTTAACGGGCTGTTGGAATCGGTCCTATGATGAGGCAGCTCGGAGCAGGCAGGAAGGAAGGCAGAGAGTGTTGAAAACGCAGAGGAATTGTGTCTGCCTGCTGAACATCTCTGCACAAAGAGCAGTGCCCAGGGCAGGGGCTGGGTACACCTAAGCTCCACCAGCAGCAACAGGAGCATGGTTCAGGGAGATCAACTTGCCCGAGGCCAGTGTTGGCTGGTGAGAACCATTGTACCCCGGTGCTGCCATGGCCATTGCTGGGATGGTGTTTGGGAGCAAAAACTCTCAATGGGGCACTCAAAAAGTCCTCAGTGGTGCTGCCAATCCAAAGGACATGCCGTGAGTCACGGGGGCAGGCAGGCACCAGCGTGGGCACCTTTCCTTCCAGTGAATGTGGGGGATGTTTGTCAGCGTCCTTGCCAGCTTTGGGTTGTCCTTGAAGCCTTCCTGAGCACGGCCAGGGGAAGGAAACTGCTGATGAGTGTGAGGAGTAGATGATCCTGACTGGTAGGACTGTAGGGGAACAACCACTTCAGGGCTTTTTGCCTGGAAGTCCCCGTGAGGAAGGGTGTTGTGCTGTGTGTGCTTATTTTGGATGAGTAGGACAGGAGGTGCTTCTGCTTTTGCGGTCTTTTATCTTTGGTTCACAGAATTGCAGTTGTTTTCCTTTCACTAGCTGGGGGTGACTTTTTTTCCTATTTCCTTTTACATAACGTCGTATGCTTTGGTTCACGTAAGAGGCCCCAAAGTTGCTGCTGGGTCGGGAGTTGCTCCTGAGGGTGAAATGAAAGTTAACTCTGGGTTTGTGTCAGCCACGGAGGACACAATCTGTGGTGGAGCCGATCTCTTTCATTTCTGAAAAGGCCCGTTTCCCATTGCTGGTGGGAAGGGATGATTATGATAAGGGACTGGGGGCTGTAAAGGCAAAACTCCCACTCTCTGTCTCTGGATTTACCACCTTTCATCAAGTTCTTTTGAACTCTGTGCAAACACGGAGCCTCAATGAGAAACTCCTGGTGACATCTCCAAGTCTCAGCTCTGCGTTTTCTAGTCTCGTTAGCTGGTGAGGCTGTTAATTCCCAACAGGCACACATTCCCAGCCTCCCATGGGCAGGGTTAGTGTCTGCTTCTCTTTTGGCTGGTAGCAGCAGCCCTTTGAAATCATGGTGCAAGGATACTCTCAGTGCTGTGTTGTACCTGTGTGTAGAACAGGCGTTTTGCGTAGCTCAGCTGAAAGGGAACAGAGTAACAGGAATAGTATCTTGATCGTTAAACCAGCTGCTGTCCAGGGAGCATCAGTAAAAGCACTTTAAGCAGTTGTGTCTCTTCCACGTGTGCTGAAATTAATACCTTTTTCCAGAAACAGTTCATCATGTTGTGCCTTTGGAGGCCAATGTGTTAGCCCAGGCCACGTGGGACCAGAGCTGTTAAGACCTGGTAGTTGTTGGGTAATTGTCCGCGTGTAACACGTGAGGATGCTGTCCTGCTCATGCTTAATCCTGTACTTTGCTCCTGTCTTACTAAACCCACCTTTGTGACTGATCTCAAACACTTTCCATAAAGCAGACCCCCATGCCAATATTTTGCTTTGCTGTTCGGCTTTCACATTTCCCCCTCCCTTGGCGAGAAGAGCCGAAGGCAGAGTCCCTGCTGCTCTGCCTGGCTCTGCGAGGGTCCCTCACACCCTTCCTCCAGGCTCGGGAACCTTGGCTACCTCCTTATTAAACCTCCGTGTGAAGAGGTGGGGTTTGACACCGCGCCGAGTACAAGAACATTCACCAGAGAGTTAGAGGAGTTTATTGCACGGAGCAGGAATTCCTCCCTGGTGTAGTCACAAAGCTTTGAACCATCGGCGGGAGCTCCGGCAGCCCGGGGCTATCTGCAGTTGGAGGAGGCAGTCCCCAAACCCAGGCAGCCATCTGGTGCAGACCTCCCGTTTCATATTTCAGGGGATGAACTCCTGCAGAGTTCACTCACGGCTGCTTCTGCAAAAGCCTCTGCTCTGCACAGCCTGATACCCCTGACTAAAACATGTAGTTTTTCATTGTGCCCCTCCATCCAGGGGCCTTTTTCCCGCTGTGTGGAGAGGAGCAGAATTACACACTGAGCTGGAGAAATCACAGTCAAATGTTCATTTTCTGTGTTGTCCCTTGCATGGTGCCCATCTCGGAATGTGTTGAATCTCACTTTCTGCGGTGCTGAGTCCTGTCTGTATAAATTTGGTGGAAGGTGCAGATGCCACAACCATCAAATCTTGTTGCAGCCGTTTAAAGAACTGCCTGGGCCTGTTGGATTCATCTCTTGTACCAGTGGAAGGGACTGTTCACCTGTGTCTCGTGTTCAGGTCTCCAGGCTGATCACTGATGGAGAGTTTGCATGTGGGCACTGGGCTGTGGTTGTGCTGACTGAGCCTGACTCATGCTTCCTTCTGCTGTGAGGGGCAGAAATTCCAGCAAACGTGTAGGGCAGGCAATGGGGACCAGTGATACTTGCAGTAATATTTACCAGCACTTGTCTGGCTCTTTAGAGACCATTTTGAAGGCATCCAGCTTTGGTTGACTTGCTGAAAACCCTGCTGTGGGCTGTGGCGTTCTTGATATCAAAGAAGCCACAGGTCAAGGTTTTGAGTCGATCCCACCTCATCTGCAAAGTGAGGAACATGCCTTTGGTGCAGGTGTTGGAGCAGGACTTCACTGGCTCCGTCCTGCTGCTGCTTTTTGCTTCGTTGGTTTTTAACCAACACGCCCGGAATGCACAATCAGCATCTTGGAGAAGCAGCCGTAGGAAAGAGGAAGCTCACACGGAATATAAATAGCCAAATTTTAGAATGTACCAGTGTAGCAGCTCGTCTGGCTCTTGGCATGAGCCTGGCTGGGAAGCCACGGCCTTTGTGTGTGGTTTGCAAAGGGGGAACTTTGGGGGATATCGCACGAGTCAGCAAGTCAAAAAATGAATGAATCTGACAATCCTGAATATGGGAAGGAAATGAAATTTGCTTCTACGCACATCAAAATGGGGTGTATCCCCTGCACGTGACACGAAGTACGGAGTGGAAACCCCTGCACAGTTGTAGCAATAATTTCCACTGTAGTTGCACAGCAGCTGCCAGTGATTCATGTGTTGATCCTGTGATGTTTTGTCCTCCCATATGATTTAATTTATTAATTTAATTGCATGTCAACGAGCATCTGATTTTTTTTCTAGACACTTGTGTGTTTACATTTTACAGCTGCTCTGCCCAATCTCTTTTCTGAGTTAGACCATACAGGGCTCTGCTCCTGCTGGACCCAGAGCTTTCCTTCAGGCCAACATCCCAGCACAACTGGGTAGGGCTGACATGCAGGTTGAGTGGTGAAGACTGGGAAAGAGCCTGGGAGAACTGATGTCAAGCCCTGTTGATGGTGATCCCCCTCCTCTATCACTGCCCCCTGGGTAATGAATGAGTTCCTGTGCTCAAGAGGCACCTATTGCTGTCACTTCTGGAGGATCACATTGCTGTGGGTACCAGGGTTTGATGGCCTCTGTGGGCAGTGTTTCCGTGACTTTTCTTTCTTTTTTTTTTTTTGGAAACAGCATCTATAGGTGGAAGAAAGACAACTTGTCCGACCTGGTTAGGTGCCATCACAGTAGGTGGTTGATCCAGAGTGGACACAGAGCTCTAGCTGTGCTGGCAGCTCTCTTCCAAGGTTGTGCCAGTTCTCCAGGGCAGTGTACTGGAATATAAATTTATGCCATAATTCATCCTAGAGCATAGAACAAGAAAGGGGCAGATATAGATGTCAGGAAGGATGTGTTTGCTACCCTATGAGGATCTGTCATGGTTGGTCTGGAAGCAAATGGATACTGGGAAAGACTTCTAATGAATTTAGGCACCTCACAACCCCTCAAGTTTCAGCAAACCAAACCTCTCCATAGTCTGGCATGAAGTGAGAAGAGCAGCTTCAGCAGCAAGTGAAAAAGTCAGTAACCCTGCCCAGGGGGATTCGCTGTCCTCATTCATTATAACCATGAATGAGAGGCTTTTTTCAAGTTTCCCATCAGTCTTTGAGCTGGTTCTGCTTCCCTGCCTTGATTCCTTCCTAATAACAAGCCTGTGGCTTGAGCAGGGTGTGATAACAGTGCAGTGACCACCACTGTGATGGTGATGATAAAGGACGGTGGGTAAAGAGCCTGTTATGTGCACGTTCGTTTGATCCATCAGCTCAGGTCGTGTTCTCATGTCTCTTCAGATGGGCAGCATTGTCTGCAACTGGGGACCTGGGAATGGCTGTTCCCGTGTTCACAGGGAGCAGCATCACTCCTTGAGCTCCATCCTGGGTCACCCCATGGCAGTTTCTTCCCCAATGAGTCCTGCATTGTTGCCACTGCTCAGGGGCTTTTGTGCTCCTGAGGGGCAGGTTGTAAGTAAGGCCATGGGCTGGCGGCGTGATATGCAGGGGAGACTTATCCCCAAGCCCCTGTGCCCCAGCACATGGTCACCTCCCCCTGCTAACCCGCTTAGTGCTCTCGGGCATTTTCTCCATCTGCTGAGCAGTGGGTTTGGCCGTGTGTTAGACCATGTCCCACCATTTGGTGTGGGGGATGGAGGGCGGGGGAGATCCCCGTGGTGTTTTAAAGGATCTGGATAAATCGTCTTAAGAGAGGCACTGACTCAGCAGAGCGTGGTGAGAGAGGAGGAGGAGGAGGGAGCTAAATTGTCCGTTTGGGGCTGGAGCTGCTGAGCCCCGTGTTGGCATGTGGTGCTGGGGGAGGTGTGTGCCTTTTCCCCACCGAATTCTATGTGGTTTTCATCCCCCAGAGCAGAAACGTGAGCCTGGTCGGGCTGTGGCCCAGAAGTGCCCTGTGCCTGAGCCCACCGTGATGTCAATCCCTGGGATTTTCCCCTCAGCTTTGAGCTTCCTCTTGGATTTCTGCCTCCCAGCACTGCCAGAGCTGGTGGGAAGCTTGGTTTGGCAATTATTATTTATTAGGGAAGTGTACAGAGGTGCTCAGTTCCTGCAGGGACAGATTACTGAGGTTATGGTCAGAGCAGGTGGCAATGTCACCTTACGAGAAAGGCAGAGGTTTGGGAAGGGGGAGGCAGCCAGGGCTGGGTACTGGGGTGTGCTGTCACTGTCCCCCTCACTGCCTGGAGAGGGGCCCCCACTCTGTCTGGGCCTTGGCACAGCCAGGCTTTGCTGAAGGGCTGAGACATGGAGCAGGGGAACAAGGAGCAGACCACGAGCAGCTTCCTGAAATCCGCAGCTGGAGCTGTGGGCAGGCTCTGGTGGGCCCAGAGCTGAGCTGGCCAGACTGGCGTCGCCTGGTTTGCATTTCTGAGCAGGTCAGGGAGACTCTTGCTGCCCGCTGGCTGTTGCCTTTGGCTTGCTGGGATGCCTCATACGAGCCACTAGAGCATCTCTGCCACGCTTCGCTGTCCTTATCTGATGGTGTATCTTGTCTTTCCATGCAGAGCTCCACACAGGAGATCGGAGAGGAGCTGGAGGATGGTGTGATCTACAGCATATCGCTCCGGAAAGTGCAGCTCCATCACACAGCCAACAAAGGGCAGCGGTGGCTGGGGGTAAGCTGGGGGCTCCCAACCTCTTGCCACAGAGAGTTCTGGAAGTTTCTCTGCCGTGAGAATTGTGTATTTATTTGGGGGAGAGGAGTGGAAGCACCTGCTGGCCTCTGCCCCATGGGAAGGGGCACAGGGAAAACAGTCTGTAGCCCCACTTTTCAAAATAGGGCAACTTTGATTTGTGTCTAGATTTTAGCAGCTTTGAGGCCTTTCCTGGTGTGCTCGAGTCTTCTCAGCTGCATTGCTGGTGTTTGGTGTCCAAGGGACTCAGTTCCCTTTCTGTTAGGAAAGTGTTAGGAGAGCTCCAGGCACTGTTGGGATCTGTGGTCCCAGCCTAGACCCCACTGTCGTGAAGCTGACGGGAACACTTTGCACACTTTGCACTTGGTCTCTGTCTTCACCTAGCCCACTGATTTCTGCTCCTGTCCTGGCAGTTTGAGAACGAGTCAGCCTTGAACCTCTATGAGACGTGTAAGGTGCGGACAATAAAAGCTGGGACCTTGGAGAAGCTGGTGGAGTACCTGGTCTCAGCCTTCAAGGGCAATGATTCCACCTATGTCACCATCTTCCTGTGCACTTACCGGGCCTTTGCCACCACCAAGCAAGTGCTGGACCTGCTGCTTAACAGGTGAGGCTGCCCTGAGCCCCGAAACACAGCTGGAGGTGGCTGGTGGCTGAGACCTCATGGCCAAGAGAGGCCTTGGAGGACTGATGGTTTCTCCCAACTCCCTCTGCATAAAGGTTTTGGGATAGGGCAGGGAGGACACAACTTCCCAAGAGCTGGAGCTCTTACAGCTGTTACCCCACTGTGAGGTGGCCAGTGCTGGCTGCTGCCCTATTTCTGTAACATGGGGGCTTGTGGTAAAGGAGGAGGGAACGGGACACTGCGTAGGAGGTTCATCTCGACCCACTGGCAGAGCTGGGGGTGATGTGGAAGGAGAAGAGGAGCTGAGTCCAGGGTGCTTGCTCATTGCCTCCTCTCTGTGCCCCACCAGATATGGCAAACTCCATGTGCAGGCGAATGGGGACCATGCCAGGCACGCTGTGGACGAGAGGATGGAGCTGAAGAAGTGAGTGTCTGTGCTGGGGGGTGGAATCTGGTGATAGCTCTTTGGTTCTCCTGCAAAGGGCTGCTTGTCCCAGGGGTGTTCCTGGCGCCTGGGGTTCATAGGGGCGCACACGTTTCTCCTGGCATACAATTCTCACAGATTTGCCTGTGTTTCCTCTCCTCTCTTCAGCACCATCTCCTCCATCCTGGGGGCCTGGCTGGACCAGTACTCAGAGGATTTCCGCAAGCCCCCAGACTTCACCTGCCTCAAGCAGCTCATCTCCTACGTGCACCACAACATCCCTGGCTCCGACCTGGAGCGCCGAGCCCGCATCCTGCTGGCCCAGTTCCAGCAGCAAGAGCAGAGCGAGTCCGAGGCAGAAGGTGGGGCCCTTTCCCTGCTTTGTGGGGGCCATTTGTGGCTGCAGGTGGAGGGAGGGGTGCTGCTGGTTTGGTGTCGAGGGTCTCCAAAACCTCAGGTCTTGCCACATGGCTGAACACCCATAAACTCTGCCTGTGTTTGCATGGAGGTACATTGGGAAGCTAATTCAGCTGCACCAGAAGTGGGATTTCTAAGTGGATTAGCTAATCTGCCCTTAAGCCTCTGTGAACACTTGCATCCAGGTTTAAAATGACTATCCTTTTATGTGAGGCTCGTTTCTGGAGCTGTGAAGCCAGATGTGCCTGGAGGGTGGGATGTGGGTATCCACAGGGGACTGCTGTGCGTTGGTGTGGGCCCAGGCTCGTGGCAGCTCTGCAGTGCTCAGCTTCACCTTGTCTCCTGCAGCTGTGGACCACGGCAGCTGCACCTTCCAGCTGGTGGAGGAGAATGGGGTTGGGGATGGGAAGCCAGATTTCCTGTCCTTCTCCCCAGAAATGGTGGCAGAACAGTTCACACTGATGGACGCTGTGAGTATTCACTTGTCAGCTGGGTTGATGGTGCTCTGGGCACAGGCCTGGCTCTTTCCATCCATTTTTTCCCCCTGGCCTGTTCTCTTCCCAGTGAACCCAAAGAGACCCGTCTCTACCCTTTTATCTTCCAGGAGCTGTTTAAGAAAGTGGTGCCTTACCACTGCCTGGGCTGCATCTGGTCCCAGAGAGACAAGAAGGGCAAAGAGCACCTGGCTCCCACCATCCGCGCCACAGTCTCGCAGTTCAACAGCGTGGCCAACTGTGTCATCGCCACGTGTCTGGGGGACCGGTCCCTGAAGCCACAGCAGAGGGCAAAAGTGGTGGAGAGGTGGATTGAAGTGGCTCGGGTAGGACAGCTCCCCTCCCGCCTCTGCCCGAGGGCTGAGGTTTTGCCGTGCTGGAATCTCGGCAGATCCCTGAGCTTTTTTGTAACACTGAGTCCCATCCTTGTCTGTACTCAGGAGTGCCGCATCCTGAAGAACTTCTCCTCCCTCCGAGCCATCCTCTCTGCTCTGCAGTGCAACGCCGTCCACCGGCTGAAGAAGACCTGGGATGAGGTCCTGCGGTAAGCAGCTCCTGCTGGGCTCCTGTGCACGCTGGGAGGTTCCAAGGGGAAGGTCGTGCTGTGGCTCTTGAGTGTGTGAGTGGGATCATCTCAGCTCCAGCATTGCCTCCTGGGAGTGTGCCCAAAACCTAGAGACCAGTGTAAGGTGTCAGGGACCTAAGGAGGGTGAGAAAACAAAAGCATCATCACCTTCACCTCCCTTCTGTGTGAAACACCCTGGAATAGCTCCCAAACAGCAAGGCCCAGCTAGACCTGTGAGCATAACTCGGGTCATTTGTGTGAGCAGAAGAGAGCCCAGGGAGGAAACGCCACCGTGGCAGCGTTGCTGACTTTTCCCTTTGTTTCCCCCTGAGCAGGGAGAGCTTCCGCACATTCCATGAGCTCTCAGAGATCTTCTCCGATGAGAACAACCACTCGCTCAGCAGGGAGCTTCTCATTAAGGTAGGGGGAAGCAGCACCCACATCGCCCTGTCTCTGGCAGGGAGTGTAGGCTGATGCTGACAGAAGTTTCCACAGAGTTCCAGCCCTGTCAGAGCTGCTGGAGTCACAGACATGGGTGCAGGCAGGGCGTGCCGAGTCTGGGGAGCAGACGGGGGTTGGCCCAGGTTGGGCTTTTCACTTCTCCACCCCAAAGCTCATTGCCTGAAGCTGGCAGAGCAATTCAGCAAACAGAGATAAGCAGTGGGATGGGATCCAGAGCACCAGGTGACAGCTCCTTCATAGAGGCAGCTGCATTTTAACAGCCCGGTGCAAAGTCCTCTTGATTCCAGGTGGAGTGGTGGGGTGGGTGAAAGGCTGCAGCAGAAATGTCATCTTTCAGTGTTGAGCCTCTCCAAAGATCCCAGCCTCGCTCTGATTCGGGAGCTGAGAGGACACAAAATGCAAAAGGGAACAAAACATGCCATTGAGGAGGCATTTATACAGCGCTGGAAATGAGAACAGCAGTTCTTATTCACTAAGCCTCTCCTCCCTGTGAGCCATAAAAAGGCTTTGATTTCCTCCTCTTCCCCTCCCCTTTTCCCTCTAGAAGGAAAGTTGTACCAAGTGTGAATTTTAGCTAATAGGTATTAGTGCTGGTCCCCACTGATCCCCACCTCCCCCCATCCTTCAGGAGGGCACATCCAAATTTGCCACCTTGGAGATCAACCCCAAGAGGGCTCAGAAGCGGCAGCAGCAGCAGCGAGAGATGGTGAGTGTGGCAGGGCCACCCCTGTGCCCCCTCCTTGGGAGCTGCCCGGGCTGGTCCCAGCTCTGCTGACCCCGGTGTCCCTTCTGTCCCCACAGGGCGTGATGCAGGGCACCATTCCATACCTTGGCACCTTCCTCACAGACCTGGTGATGCTCGACACCGCCATGAAGGATTTCCTGGATGTATGTACCTCCTCCCTATCCTCCCCTTCCTCTCAGAGCCTGGGCTGATAAAAGGAGAGCTGGTCCCCCGTGTGTCCTGTATCTGTCACTGCATCCTGTATCTCACACTGCACATCCACCTCTGTGAGCCCATGGAAGTGGGCCACATTCTCGGCAGGGACACCCACACTCCAGAGGCAGCGAGCTGGGGACAGAGAGGATTGGGAGCAATATTTTTCTGCAAGCTCCATGCTGACTTTTATCTCCTTCTTTTCCAGGGTGGGCTGATCAACTTTGAGAAGAGAAGGAAGGTGAGACCTTTTCTCTGGCTTGATCCTTCTCCTTTTTACTGTCACATTTTTCATTCTTGGAGGGGGGGTGGTTCTGGTCCTCCATACCTCCCTCCATGTGTGGGGCTGGGCTGTTTGTGGGGCAAGTTGGGGCTGGCAAACAGATGTGGTCTCATGGCTTCCCTTTGCTGCAGGAGTTCGAAGTCATCGCACAGATCAAGCTGCTCCAGTCAGCCTGCAACAACTACAGCTTCACGCAGGAGGACCAGTTTGTGGACTGGTTCCACAGCCTGGAACGGCTCAGTGAGGCTGAGAGGTGAGTGAGTGGGGTCTGGGGCCATTCTGGTGCATTGGGAGGTCCCACCAGTTGTCTCCTTTGGCTGCTGCTGTCCCATGCTCCACTCCTTGCTGTGCCTCCCTTGCCTTCCTGCTCATGGCAGCACAGAGAGCTCAAACCCTCCCCTCTCCCCTCCCAGCTATGGGCTGTCATGTGAGATCGAGCCGCTGTCGGAGTCAGCCAGCAACACATTGAAGGCAAAGAAAAACACGGGCATCATCAAGCGATGGAGCGAGTGAGTCTGCTTGTCCTGGGGGGAGGTGGGGGCCAGTGTGGGGCATCTCTGGCTGAGCATTGCAGGGCACCAGGCAGGGGTGGTCACTGTCCTGCCAGCCAAATGCCCCCTCACCTTGCTCCCTTCTCACCTGCCCCACATCTCTCCTGGCAGCCGGCAGCCACCGAGCACCGAGCCCTGTGCCAGCGGCAGCTCCCACTCGAAATCCTTTGACCAGCTCAAGTGTGGGCAGTACCTGTGCAGTGGGGACGCCACTGACTCAGTGAGTGTCACCTCCGCTGGCTCCAGCAGCTCCGACGTGGAGGAGATCAACATCAGCTTCATCCCTGAGTCCCCTGACTGCCAGGAAAAGAAGGTACGTGGCAGTAGCTCGCAGGGTCCAGCCCTCCCGAGGCAGGTGCAGCCATTGTGTGGGTGCTGCCCCACCTCTGCCCCACCCCTGGGGCTGGGGGGAGCAGGTGGGGGTCCGAGGGCAGGTTCTGACCCTTTGGGGTTAGGGAGGCCCCTGCCCTTTGCTGCTCTTGGCAGCCTGGCAAGGCTCTGGTGCCTCAGGTGGCTGTAGTTGTGTCGGTCCCCCATTGTCACAGGTCAGTGAGATCCCTCTGGCCTCCCTCCCCCAGCGCTGGTACACCCCGTCTGTGGCCGATGGAGAAGCTAAACCCACTGTGTCCTCCGCATCCCCTCTCCTCCCTGCCCTCCAGTTCTGGGAATCCACTTCCCTCTCCTCCCTGGATACGTCAGGCATCGGCTCAGGCTCCAGCAGTGCCTCCTCCTCTTCCGTCTCCTCCACGCCGGTGACGGCCTCCCGCACACACAAGCGTTCGGTCTCCGGCATCTCCAGCTACTCCTCACTCTCGCTGCCCCTCTACAACCAGCAGGTCGACGACTGTTGCATCATCCGTGTCAGCCTGGCTGTGGACAATGGGAACATGTACAAGAGCATCCTGGTTAGTACAGGCTGGTGACGCCAGGGAGGGATGGCTAATCCTGCTGGGACGCAGGCATGGCTCAGTCTGGGAGGAGACTAGTGGGAGGCTTTTGCAGTGCTCTGCACCCCTTGGGCTAATTGCACTCCGTGCTCACAGGTGACGAGCCAGGACAAGACCCCGGCGGTTATTCGCAAGGCCATGGCCAAACACAACTTGGACGGGGACCGACCTGAGGACTATGAGCTTGTCCAGATCATCTCAGAGGAGAGAGGTGTGTGCTGGGGCATGAGGAGCTTTCCTGAGGCCAGGTGGCCTGGGCAGGTTGGAGCTGGGCTGGATGGTGACAGTAAGAGGGGTGCCAGGCAGACAACTCCCAGCTCCCTTGTAGGGAAAAGGTGCCTGACTGACCCCAATCGTTGGTCACTTTCAGAGCTCAAGATTCCTGACAATGCCAATGTCTTCTATGCCATGAACTCCGCCGCCAACTATGACTTCGTGCTCAAGAAGCGGGGCTTCTCCAAAGGAGTGAAGATCAAGCATGGCTCCAGCTCCACCCTGCCCAGGATGAAGCAGAAAGGCCTGAAGATCGCCAAAGGCATCTTCTAGCCCCAGCCCCACTGCCACCCATCACCGACGGGGCCTTGGGGGCAGCTGCTCTGGGCTTGGCTGCGGCCGGTCCTTGTGCCGCCCCGCACAGCGAGAGGAGCGACCCTCGTCCCGGGGAAGGGCCGTGCATCTCCCTCCCGCAGCGAGCCGGGGCGTCGGGCAACTGGTGTCGGCCTCTGCCTCTCTCTGCACAAGCCCCCATTCCAATCAGGTGTTTTTTAATACACAGGAAGGCAGCAGCAGGGGGATCTCTCTATTTTTTTTGTTTTGTTTTCGTTTTTTAACCTTCCACGGTGCGACACTAGTCCAGCCGCCGGCCAGCCCTGAGCTGGAGCCTCTGCCGTAGGTGCCTTGTGTCTGAGCGAGCAGGGCTGTCTGACAGGAGCAGAGCATGAGCCACCAACCACCCTGGGGCTGCAGAGCCTCCCACATGGCATGCTGCTCTCCATCCCAGCTTTCCTGGCAGTTACCTCCATGTTTTTTCTCCCTGGGATAACAACTGGCATCGCCACCATCGCACATCTCTGCCTGTCCTTCCCATGGGAGAAGCCGCGGCCGCCCCAGGCTGGGAGGTGAGCTGGGAAGATGCAGCCCTGCATCAGGGCTCAGAGCCCCGTGGAGGAGGAGCAATGTGTCCATGATGGAGTGGACACCCTGTGCTCTCCACAGCTGGAAGCCTGCGTGGGTTCGCTCCTCTCCCAATCCAGCGCTTCCTCCAGCTGGACGTGGATGGCCCGTGTTCAAACTTGCACCAAAGATCAAATGCCAGTGTCTCTTCTGCCGTCGGGAGGGAGCTTTGGGCTGTGCCCCCAGCGCTGCCAGCCTAACGAGGAGGAGGAGGAGAGCAAAGTTCTGTCTGAACTTGTGTAAATAGAGATTTTGGGTCTGTGTGGGCGAGCGAGGAGCCAGAGAGCTCAGGGTGCTCTGAGTGCCCCGGCTGCCACCACCTGACCCTCAGAAAGTGCCACTCACCTTGGGCTTTAACCGAACTTCTTCAAACACTGACCATGGGAGAAGCAGCAATGAGACTTTTTTTTTGTATAAAACAACAAAGTTTACTGATTTTTTTTTTTTCAGTATTTATTGGTTGTAAATAGAAGAGGCAAACTTGTACATTTTACTAATCCAGCCTCCCCCTGCCCTGCAGCCCAGTCCCTCTCCTGTCCCCACCCTGGTATTTAAGGCTGCTGGGAGGGACGGTGGCAGCAGCAGTGTTGCTCTGCTGTGTTCGTGGGGTGCAGACCCCACCAGCCACCTCCCCCCTCCCAAATTCTCTACCACTAGTTGCTCAAGCAACTAGAGTTGCTTGTTTTTAATCATCGTAGGAAACACTAACCAAAGGGGGACCTTTTGTTGCTCCTGGCTCTTTTTTTTGAAGCGCTTCATTCCAGCAGAGCTTTTCTCTTTCCTGTCCGATGGAGCTGCCGGGTGGTTGCGGTGCCTTCCCTGGCTCCACAGAGGGATCACTCTCAAGGAGCCAGGGCTGGTGGCAGGAGCTGGGCTGTGGGCCCCTGGCAGGAGGTGAGGAAGAGGCTGCTTGAGTGTGACAGTGGCTGGCACTCAGCTTTCCCTGTCCCGACTGCACATGATGGGAACTCCTGGCTCCCTGAAGCAGGGGCAGCCTCCTGCCTCCCCCACCCTGCCCAAAGCCCAGCCCCTTCCTTCCCTTGGGCACCAAATTCCCTCTGCTCCATTCCTGCCAGCTCCTGCCCGCCTTGGGACTGTCCCTCCCTTCCTGCCGGTGTCCCTGACCGCCCAGTGTCACCAGAGGGACTGGCTGCACCATATGTATTTTGTACCACTTCAATGAAGGAGCACACTGCCTGGTGTGACTTGTACACAGCAATGTAATTAGTCTTTGCAATAAAATACTGATGCTCAAATGTCTCTGCCCCAAGGCAGGGCTTGTCCTGTCCTTCTTCCCCAAAATGCCAGCGCCGTCCTGGGGGTGGATATGACTGAGAAAGGCTGATCATACCTCATCTTCGTTTTGGTTTGGGTTTGAGCTAAAACACAGGCTTTTTATTTGAGGGACCAAAGTTAAATTTTCAAATGAACCTTGTTCAGTCAAACCTGTGAGTTGGGGCTGTTGTATTTCCCAGTGAAAATTTGCTTGGGTTTACTCCTTTCGTTAAAAGCAAAGGCTTTTAAGAGAAAAGCAACAGCTCTTAGGGACAGTGATGTGCTTGGGTTTGAGGCATCATTCCTCAATGGAAAAGAGGCCTTACTGCTCCTGTTAAAAAAAGAAAGCTTGGCCTCAGGTGTGCTCTTAACATATCCAGCTAATGGCAGCAGATCTTTCATTTCTGTGACCAGGAGGGAACATTCCAGCTGGCAATGGCAGACTAATGACCAGCATGGTCAATTTGTGAAGCTCTGCCCCTGTGCCAGCTGCCTTCAGTCCATGTTAACTACTGGGAAGACAAACAGAACTCGGGCACCTTCTTCTCTTTTCCACATGGCCACCAACCTGGACAGACTTGGGAATGCAGCTGCTCCTCTATTCTGGTGTATTTGCAGCTGTTTTGGAGTCTGGGCTCGCTCTTGGGAGTTTGTTGAGTTTCCTGGAGGGTTTCTTAGCCAGCAATTATGAAAATATAGGCAATGGCTCCCAAACACCCAGAACTACAGGCCCTGCAGAGAGACCATCATCTGCTTTCCCAGATCCTGGGCATGGATGTTGAACCCTCAGCTCTCAAGAAGCAGGAGCAGAGACAGTTCTGTCCACAGCAGCCACACTGCTCACCCAGTTCACACATAGTCCAGAATTTCAGTCTCCATTTCATTTTCACTCCCATCAGAAGGCTTGAAGTCTTCTTCCTCCTCCTCTTCATCATCCTCATCCTCTCCAGACTCGTATGCCAGCTGCTCTTTGCAGTCCTCACCGCTTGTTGTATTTGAGAAGAGAGCTAAATTGGGAAGAAGGGCAGACACTGTGATGCTTCCCTCAGTACAACCTGGGGGCATTTGCAGTAGAGTTCACACATGAGAGGAAGGCAGAAGCCGCAGGGGCACAGTGAATGTTGCACAGCTTAATAGAATTTGATCAAGCCCAAAGCAATCCTTTTCATCCTCTAGGAAGGCAAGCAGAACAGCAGCAGGGCTGAAGTGTTGTGCCTCCTGTCTGAGCTCATTCTGACCTAATTCACTGGGATATTACTGCTGTGGCCCAGCATCACGCAAAAATAATTTCTTCATTTCTTGCTCAATCAGTAATGTCAATAAAACATCAAATGCCACCACAGATACATCAGTAAGAATAAGATCCTGGTTATCACTGTGCAAAGGCATGTAAAATCTGAAGGCTGTGATAGTGGGAAGATGAAATAGAAAACCTTTACTCCAGCCATTCCTAATGCCAACCACACTGACAGTGCAGGACAACAGCCTCAGCTCACTGTAATGCGCTACAACACAAAGGACACGATGTGCAGCACGAAGGAGGCAGATACAGGAACACTTGTGCACCATCCTCCCTCAGCCATCAGGCAGGCAGGAACACAGTTCATCCTTACCAGGCCTCGTGGATCTGATCATCTCCTTTATCATCAGGGACATGCTGTCCCGCAGGTCATCACTTGTCTTGGGAAGGCACCACCCGTCCCGCTCTGTGCATTCCGACTCTGTGCCGTCATTCCGACGGATGATCTTCTGGAGGCTGAAAAGCAGGAGAAGGGAAGGAAACATCAGCCTTCTGCACTCAGAAGTGGGCTTCTAAATGAGACAGACTATGGCTTACTTCCATTTCACTGAGCTGGAATAGCAGTTGGTTATGCAAGTCATTGTCATATGGGAAAGGAAGTTGAATACAGGTGAAAAAGCTGTTCTATTTTTATTCAGAAGCTAAACACCTCTCGTCATGGTCAGGGCGAGAGGGAGGAATGGACAAGGTATAAACAATAGGCTTTGAAATCTGTCTGTAACAGAACACTCAGCTGCCAGTGTGCAATACCTTTCCACATTCAAGTCACAGAGCTGGTAGAACATCTGTCGATAAGGGGGCAAGACTCCGTCTCGGAAAATGTAGATGGATTCCTAAGAGAAGAAAAGAAGGAAAAGATTCATGTGCATTTTATGGTGGAACAGGAGAGCTCTGGCATAACTAAAAAGTACTTCTGATAAGCTGATTCAAGAACAAGGTACTTCCAACATAAACCAGTCCAAGGCATAGGTCTGCACATGGCCGAAGTTAAAGCTGGATGAGGAATGCCCTAAAAATGCCCCCATAGCCACAGTCACAACAGCACTGCTGAGCAGAGCACACACTGCACCTCCTCAAAGTGCATCACGGCTTTCATTTTAGCAAAAATGGAAAGTCAAGACTGATTTCTTTTTTTCACCCTGATGGATGTTGCAGCATGACCTGATAAAGACAAGGTGATTTCTTGCACTTCACTACCCATAAAGTTCCAGCTTTATCAATTGAAGCAAAAGGCTCATCACATCTAACACCAGTGCTGAGAGCTCCAATCCTACCTTGCAGCACATAAAAAACACATTCAGTGCACAGCAGGAAGTGACAGGTAGAACCAGCAACATCAGGGACATCAACTCATTCAGAGCTGACTGACAAGGCAGGAAACAGCCCTGTTTCACTGAGCTGTTTCAGGACTCTGCTAAGGAGGGGCAGTGCTCACCTTCAGTTTGTACTTGCTGGAGGGGGGGGCCTGTTTGAGGTCGTGGACACTCACTGTGTGACTCACTGAAAGGCAAAACAAAGACAGTCCTAATTAGAAACATCTTCCACCTTGTATTGTCACTTCTCTGTTGGATCAACAAAACCAGACCAATGCAGCAACCATGTTTTGTTCACACAGGAAAGTTGCTGAGTTTGGTTATTTCCATGGTGCGTTTGTTCGTAATTTCAACCTTTTCTACTCTCCCCTGACAAAGAAAGAACTCCCTCCTGCCTGCTCACAGATACTGTGGGTCAACCAGACATGCATCCCAGTCTCCCACAACACTTTCACTGCCTTAACAGCAGCACTGCATTATAACCAGCAAACAAGCTCCAGTTTTGGCTCAGCCAGAACACAGGAAGACCTTCCACCACCAGGATGGGGTAAAGACAGACCCAGAAGAGCCAGGCAGCCCTTCTGCTGGCCCAGCATACCTTGTTTGTTGACAGTGATGGGCAGGCTGTAGTTGTACGTGCTGCGTTTGGCTTTCACAGGCATGTCATTAGGGGCATAGCCTAGAAGTGCAAAAAGAAAACCAATAATGAGCTGAGGGCAAGCACCCTGCAGAATATCCCTAGCTCAGCAAAACAGGGGCTGGACTGCTGTGGGAAAGCCAGGCTGGTCTTTGGGATGTGCTGACTTTAGCAAGGTGGGGAGAGGAGAACAACAAAACCCTTTTACTTGGAAGGGAAATGTGAGCTGGTATCAGTGACTGGATAATCCCTCCGTCATGGACTTATTTAATGTCAGAAACTCCTCTTCCTCAACTTGTCCTCTGAAATCAGAGCAGGGGAACCCCATGTCCTGAGGACCTTGAGGAAAAGCTGCTACGGAAACACCAGAATTCCTGCTCAGTGCCTTCCTGAGCAAGGAGGAGGATGGTCTGCTACATCCACCTCGGCTTGGGACACACAGAGTAGGAAATTCAGATTTTGAAATGTCCCCAGTGAGGGAAGACATATTACATACTATAAAACAAAGTGTTAAAGGAGTTTAGGAAGAACTACAGTAAGCAAGGACCTCAAAAGGTGACATCTTCCATCAGAGCACAAATATGGCAAAGGAGTTCGAAAAACAGTAAAAAGTACTACCAGGATTAACCAAGAAAGCAGAGAGAGCAGCTCTGTGGGTTGGGCCCTTTTACCATATTTCATTCCACAGCGAATTCGGAAGTCCAGTACTTGGTAAATCTTCGCTTCAGGTTGTTTTCTAGGGTCATACCCAAACCTAACCCATAAGCTTCTCCAAGGACCTGTTAACTGCACAAACACACAAGGGGGAAGGTGGTCACAGAAAAGCACCACAGTGTTGCACTTTCTTCAGTACAAGGTTGCAAAGTGCCTTGGAAAGTTCTAATACACTCCTCCCCCTTCACTGCCCAAAGATTATTTCTTTTACCAGCTCTTTCCTCACTTACCATGCCAGTATTTGCTATGCCCACTGGAACATGAGCAATCAATGCATCAAAACACAAATGTCTGTGTGCCACACTCAAGTGTTTGTGGAAAAATTCTGCTACGATTTCCAATCACTTGGAGTGTTTGACTGACCTGCAGAGCTGATTAGAACCAATAGAGCCAAGAGTTACTGAGTCCTCCTTGGCTTTAGCTTGCATTCCAAAGCAAGGCTTTCCTTCCCTCCATCTCTTTACTCAGTGTTAAGCTGAGGCACTGAGTGGTAGGACCTCAGATGTGGTAAAGCACCAGGAACACCCAGCTGATGGTCCCTTGCTCCCAGATGTGTCACTTACCATGTAATAGGCCAAATACGGCAGCAGCAGTTTCAGCTTGTCCGGGTGGACATTGATATTGGCCTTCACTGCGTTCCGAGACCACACAGGACGGACTTCAAAGAGCTAAAACAACACAAAACCAACCACAGAATGAGTGGGTCACCAAGGACGGATCAGCTTTCCAAGTGGACTTAGTTCTGGCCCTCAATATGAGCCATTGGAACAGTAATGTAAGAACTGGAGTCACAAAAAACTTATTTGAGTTGGCTACAGATTCAAATCTTGCAGAACTGAACTGAACACAGCAGTGTGAGTAGGATCTCCTGACACTCACTGTACCAGTCACAATAACCAAGAACTTGTGGGGAATTCAGAGAAAATGCAGTTTGTACCCAACATGCTGCTGGACAGTGCTCAGCTCAGAAGCAACGATGTACCTTTCTCAGCTCCTCCTCCACCTTTTTATCCACAGGATTGGTGCACACTTTCTTCCAGGTCTGTACAGCAGCATCCAGTGGCTTAGCTGGGATTTCCTCATCCTCAAAGTTCACAAAGATGGCATTGTGTGGGCGACGGGCCCTGCTGAGGCCAATCAGGTTCTCACCAGACACCTGGGGATTGTTGTATCCCTCCCTAAGGAACAGGGAAAGGAGAAGAGAAAGGACTCAGCTGAGTGAGCAGGGGGTTGGCTTCACTTTGGCCCAACCTCCCTTATCACATACTGGTACCACAGGACTCTGATGACACCACTGAGCAAAGACAATTTATATTAAAAACCCCCAAGACCCTTCAAAGCTACATCTGGTTGCACACTGACAGAGGTCAGAGGAAGCTGTTCCCCTGCATCCCACGCTGTGTGAGGTGTCCTGGGAGAGGCTGTCACCTTCACCATGTCACCAGATCCCCTCCCTTGGCAAATCCTCAGCTGGACTCTCGTTGAGGTTACCACTGCCAGGCAGTTCCTGGGATTTTTTTGCCTCTGTTGTGCCAAATCAAGAGGGGTAAAACAGAACAAGGCAGCAGCTTGAAGAGGTGAAATACATGAATGATGTGTCATGGGAAAAGGCACTGACCTGTGCTGTATATCTGGGCGATAAAAGTAGTCAATGGGACTGTCCAGACGTGAGAAAATTGGTGGTGGGATGTAAAGCGGTAATTCTCTATTGAAAAATTCTTCCTTCTCTGGTTTGAGCATCAGGACTTTGTCATACATGGAGGTCTGTTTGCCATCAGGACCAGAGTGCATTGCCAGGTACTGGAAATCAGACATTCCTGGGAGAAAGAGCAGTTAAAGCACTGCGAATTTAACAGTGTTCTCACACTCGGGTCTCAGGAGTCTGCTAAGTTTATGCAAAGGTTTGTACAGCAAGGAGGCTGTAACAACAGGACACTTGACTTTCCTTCTAGTTCTGAACTGTTTAAAGGGAAACACTTCCCTTTCCCATCAGACATTCTTAAGCCACGTGGACACAAACCCAAGCATTACCTTGAAATTTGTAAACAGTGGTGACGATCCCAAGAATCTCCATTTCAAAGTGGATTTCTGGCTGGGCTTGTTCTTGCGTGTCCAACTGCTTCTTCTTCCTGGTCCTCCTCCTCACCCTGAGCAGCATGGTGGAGGTGGGGAAGCGGTTGGCACACGTGGGATGGCAGTAAGGGTCCTTGGGGCGGAAATACAGCTCCAGCCTTTTGGCAGGGTCGGCGTAGATCTGTCGGCAAGGGCAGGCACAGCCCCCTGAGCATCCCACCCACACAGCCCCTCGGGGCCCCACCCCTGCCCCACATCACAGGGAAGGGCAGCTCCTCCCTTGCTGGGTATGCAGAAGAAATAAATACGTGAGAAAGAGAATATACTGGATATGAGGGAGAAATCCTTCTNCCGGCACCAAAGTTCCGCCGCACGGAGGTTCCGCCGCGTGTGGGCGAAGGGCGAGGCCTGAGGGCGGTGGCGGCCCCGCTGTGCCCCGCTGGGAGCAGCGGCTCCTCCGCAGCCCCTCGTGGGGTTGTTTTGTGCTCGTCCTGGGGAATGAAAACAGCCCCTGAGAAAAGAGCCCTGGTACTGAGCACACGCCTGTGCTCGTAAAATACAGTTTCTCTAAAGGCCACAGACATGCAGGGAATCTGGTGTGAATTCCCATTAAAAATAAGTTGTTTCTTCCTAAGAACTTCAGCCCCCACCCCAGAAATGTTTCATGCCCCAGGAGGTGGCAGATGAAGGTTATGAGGGTTAAGGTGAGAATTTAATTTGCCCCAAGAGCAGCTTGCCCAGGACATCAGGGTGTGAGGGATCAGGGAACACACACTGCATGTCCCTTCCTCCCAGACCTCAACATTAGTAACAAAATCCTGTCAGGGCAAACACAAGGAGAAACAGAGTCAGTTACAAGCAAGTCTTTAATGAACTATCTTTAAAAGGTGNATTTGTAAACAGTGGTGACGATCCCAAGAATCTCCATTTCAAAGTGGATTTCTGGCTGGGCTTGTTCTTGCGTGTCCAACTGCTTCTTCTTCCTGGTCCTCCTCCTCACCCTGAGCAGCATGGTGGAGGTGGGGAAGCGGTTGGCACACGTGGGATGGCAGTAAGGGTCCTTGGGGCGGAAATACAGCTCCAGCCTTTTGGCAGGGTCGGCGTAGATCTGTCGGCAAGGGCAGGCACAGCCCCCTGAGCATCCCACCCACACAGCCCCTCGGGGCCCCACCCCTGCCCCACATCACAGGGAAGGGCAGCTCCTCCCTTGCTGGGTATGCAGAAGAAATAAATACGTGAGAAAGAGAATATACTGGATATGAGGGAGAAATCCTTCCCTGTGAGGGTGGGGAGGCCCTGGCACAGCTGTGGCTGCCCCATCCCTGGGAGTGCCCAAGGCCAGGTTGGAGCAGCCTGGGACAGAGGGAGGTGTCCGTGCCCATGGCGGGGGGAGTGGGGACACGAGATGAGCTTTATGGTCCCTTAACCCAAACCCCCCTGGGAATTTATGATCCTTCCAGACACCTCCCCGTGCTCGGGGACAGCAGGGGAGCGGCATCGCCTTCAAACCACGCTGGGTTTGAACAGCTCGCACAGCGGGTCCCACCGCGGGGCTCTCCCTGCCCCTGGACACCCAGGCCCCCCACAGCCTCACCCGCGACACCCCTTGCTCTCCTCCCAGCGTCCGCAGCATGGCCCCGACGTCCCGCACCACTCCCGGGTACTCCACGGACACCATGCGCGGGGTGCGGGGCAGCTCCAGCACGGCCGAGCCCCGCGGCTCCCACTGCGGGCCCGCCGCCATCGCTGCGNTCTTTAATGAACTATCTTTAAAAGGTGTTTTTTTCTGAGCTTCAGAACATTAACTCCGACTGGGTGATGTTGGCGACCTGCGGCAGGCTCAGATACACTGAGTTCCAGAAGGTCACATAGCGGGATCTCAGATCCTGCTTCACGGAGTTCTTGCCGATCTTATTGTTGATGTCCAGGTAGTAAGTGCCCTTACTGGTGTAAGGTGGCCAGGAAACGGGCACATCTGAATTCCCCTTGTTGGGATCACTGGGGAAAAAGGAGACACACAACTTCAGTTTCATCAGGGAAGCTTGTGGGTAAAGCTTTAAGTGAGAGCACACAGACAGTGCTTGACAGTGGGACAAGCAATAGGAGCTGTGCCTGCCAGGAGTGAGTTGACTACAAGCAGTCTCATCCCTCAGTCCCCACTGGCATCAGCCCTGGCTCCATGCAGGGACTTGACTCCTGTATGAACCCTGAGAGCCACAAATAAGCCACATCATTAAATGTAAGCGGGGTTCACAAGTCGTGAAAATGCTCCTCCTGCCCCAGGTGTGCATTGGATGAGGAGGACCCACAGAAAACTTCACCCCTGGAAAACACAGAGCCTGGCTCACAACAGAAACACAGTCAGAGAACACCCTGCTCCTGGGAATGATCCTGAGAAGGGACTGGGCTGAAGTGCTGCAGTGAGCCAGAAATGTGGAACTGGAATGACTCACCCCGTCCTGGCAAAATTGGTCCAGTAAGCAATCATGGCCTTTGAGACAGTCCTGTGCTTGGGCAGGTAGCCCAGGGGGGTGGCAAAGGGTTTCCCAAACACGTACTGCAGGTCATCAGCATGGTCTGCCCCAACCCAGCTGGGGTAGACGGGCATGCGGGATGGCTGGGAGAACAAGTAGCTGTATGTCTTGCCACTCCTGGGGAAATAGAAGAGACCAGCTAAGCAGCTGGGAGGGGGGAGCAGAGCCCTCTTAACCCACTCCTCAGCCCCTTCTGCTGGGAAGGCAGTGTTTTGGCCCCCAGTGCAGCTTTGGGCTCCTGCCAGGGCTGAGCTGCTCACTTGGCATTTTGCAGGTGCAGATTCAGCGCCCACTGGGTGGGAACCAGGAAGATATAGTCAGTGATCAGCTCCACCACTGTCTTCTTCATCACCTCCTGTGTTGGCTTGTCACCCCACACCTGGGTGTAGATATTGTATGTGGCATTGGCTCCAGCTTCACCCCTGTCCACCGTAAGTCCTTTGATCAGATTGAAGACCTCATCCCTGAAAAGATAAGTGATAACAACTCATTAAAGACCTGCAGCTCCAAGTGGGGCAGGGCTCTTGCCTGGTCCTCTTGCTGAACTCAGCAACACAAGCCTTGGGCACTCAGGCTTGGAGTGACATCTGTTTTGAAGGTTGTGCCCTGTCCACTCAAGTCTAAGCTCTCAAAGCTTGGAATCTACATTAAAGAGAAGATTCCTCCTGTTCAGGGTTCTAAGAGCTCCCTCACTTACGCAGTGATTTTCTGAAGTGGGCCATTGATGGCAGGTAAATCAACGCCAGCAAAGATGTGCCCGTCCATGTCATTGATCCCAGCGAGATAGTCAATGTCAGCAGCATTGGCAAAGAGGTTCTCTGGCATGTCTGGGAGGAAATCTCCATCAACAACAGGAGTGAGGGCCAGGGTGTGCACCAGGGGCACTGCAGCAGGAGACAAAAAAGTCTATTAGGAGGTAATAAAATATAGATGTGTGGTCTGTCATGTCCCATGACTCAAAGAGCTGTGGAAAGAACAGGCTGAGGTGAATGACAGCTTGAGCAGTGAGTTCTGCACGGGCAGGATGTCACCCAGAATTAGGGTATACCTTATGCCTGTAGTTGAAGGAGAAGAACAGATCATATGACTTCCAAAACCCCTCTCCTCAACTACGTCCTTTTTCATCAGTCTCAGTTAAATATAGGAAAAAGCTGAACTTCTCCTTATCCCATCTGGCCATGCTCCTGATTACCAGGACAGTCAGCTACACCCAGAGCAGCTGCACAGCAGTGGCTTGGCCGGCCAGCTTCTATCCTGAGCAAGGCTAAACGCTGCAGGCAGTGGGGCAGAGCATGAGCAGAGCCTTCCTAGGAAAGGAATCCCTATAGGCAGCAGAAGCAGGAGTGTTCTCTTCCTGGTGTGAGTCCTACACTCCACCCAGCGACTCAAATGGAAATAGCAGGGATGTGGTCAAGTACTGTGCTGTACTTTGTTTGTAAGCTGTGTTTTGAGGTTGGTCTTTTCGCTTCTGCGGAAAAGGAAGCCCAAAATGTGGCTCTGGAGCCAAGGCATGGCCCTGGATAATTCCTGTGCCGCTGCAGCCATTGGATGATGGGCTGTGTTCATCCAGCACAATGTGCAGCTGCCTACGGAAGGGTGACTGCAAGATATGACATTGTTGAACCCTTTCTTAAGTGCACAAGCACTGTTACAGCACTCCTGGCAATCTCCCCAGTGTCTTGCCAGAGGTCTGGGGATCGCTGGGTGGGCAAGGGACCACAGTGTGTGCAAGGGAACTTACTGGGCAGTTTGGTCAGCTGCAGGTGGTAGGCCAGCGTCAGTTCTTTGGGATCAGAGTGACGCAGGCAGTCGGCCAAGATGGCAGTGTCGTTTGTGGAGCAGCCCAGCTTTTCTCCAAGCTGCAGGAGGAGACAGAGAGAGAAAGCTCCTAGCATTACCTCCCAAACGCAGGGGCGATTGTTATCAAGGCAAAGGGGTGGATTTGTTTTAATATCAAAGCAGCGTGGTTACAAAGCTCTGTTGGGCATGGCTGCTAGTTATGCTCTGCTCAAGGGAATCTCTTTTCCAGTTTTTCCAATCCCTCAGGCAAGCCTTACACATTACCTTTTTAGCCCACAACAGTGGGTCCCTCTGGATGGCCCAGCTGCAGAGCCCGACACCACTCTGACTGATGGCTCTCTTGAACAGGCCCTTGTTCTTCGGGGACAATGTCTGGGGTGTAAAATGGAGACAAGAGGCTTTCAGGTACAAAATCTTGAAGTGACCATTGTGCAAGATCCCACCTCTCTCCCATTTGCAGAGAGGTGGGTTTGGTGGGGTGTGACAGACATAACTCACCTGCAGGGAGACACTGACAGCACCGGCCGATTCCCCAAAGATGGTGATGTTTTCTGGGTCACCCCCAAAGGCCTTGATGTTCCTCTTCACCCAGGCAAGAGCCATGTGCTGGTCCTTCAGCCCGTAGTTCCCTGAGCAGCACAGAGCACCCACCACTGAGCAAAGGCCCAGCAAAACTGACTCGGGAAAGGGTCCCCCCTGAGGGAGCAGCTGTGGTACCTGGCAGGTTTTCATCTCCCGTGCTCAGGAAGCCCAGGGGCCCCACTCGATAGTTGACGGTCACCACGATCACGTCGCCCCGCACGGCGATCTCCTCTCCATCGTAGAGGTAGTTATCCAGGAAATTGGCTCCCTGGCTCCCTCCCAAAAGGAAGGCACCGCCGTAGATAAAGACCATCACGGGCAGGTTGGTAGACACTGGCATGTGAGGAAGAGCAGCAGAGTGAGCCACACCACACCCAGAAGGTGCTGCCCCTCCATCCCCTCAACCACTCCCTGACCATCACTCCACCTGGGCATTAACAAATAACACTCTGCAAAAGTGGCCAAGAAAGTTTTTGCTCTACACAAGAGGCTGAATCTCCCAACAGGCTCAGAGACGTTGCCTGACACAGTTCCCACCTTTCCCCCTGAAAATCATTGCTCAGCACTTGCCCATTATGGGAAGGGAACTGCTTAGAGATGCTGCAGAATAACCTGTGCACAAAAGGCAGCAGAGAATCTCCTTCCCGGGTCTCTGCCAAGCACATACCCTGCCTCCTCGCCTGAGGGACCCAGATGTTCAGGTAGAGACAGTCCTCTTTCCCACGGACATCAGTCTGGGTGAGTGTCATCTGCATGCAGCGGTTTTTGAAACTTTTTGCCTTCAGTGTTCCTGAGGGGAGAGAAGGAAGACAGCACAGTCTAGTTAGGGACATCCACTCCATCCACCGGCTGCACACTGGCTGTCCACCCATCCTCTCGTCTCTGAGTCTAATGCTGAGGCAGAAAAGCCTCCCCAGCCACCATGACCAGTCTGAGGGACTGACAAAATGGGACTCTTTCCCTTCTGAGCTAACTTTGTAGAGCTGTAGAGAAGGGATGGCAGGTGCTGGTGCAATGCTTCAGTTTTGATAATTCCTAATGTTACTTAAGTTGCTTCGGAACACTTGCATAGAAGACTCTGAGACCTTTCAGGATATAAAAAGCTTTTTTAGCCCTTCTTAGTAGATGAAAACATGCAACATATTTAGCTTGTCAAAAGAAAAAAAAGAAAGACTAAAAGCAAATACAAAACACCAAACCAAGGGCATTCAAATGTGGATCTTACCATCCCAGCCAGGATGAGGCTGGGGATCTTCCAGAGTCTTTGGAGGGGCAGCAAAGGGAATCCCTCTGAAGATGTCAATGTAGCCCCCAAAGAGTCCCAGTTTCTTACTCTCGCCTTCCACAAAACCGCCCTCGGTGGACACCACACCCAGCTACACATGTACCATGGAAAAGAGAACATCCATTACTCAGTTCTTCATCAATTTGCCTTCCGACACCACCAGCACCCACACCTTGCCCTGGCCAGTCCCACTCATGGACCCACACACATCCCACCTTTCCCAGCCTTGCCCTTGGACCCCTGTGGAAAGCCCACAGGCAGGTGCTGCTGGAGCTGTGCCCACACAGGTATCCTGCAGGTGCCCTTTGGAGCAGGCAGGCAGCAGCAATTACCCCACACTCCCAAAGTTAAATGGCAGAAACAGGGCACCTTCAGCCTTGCTGTAAACCCAGCAGGACCTGACACAGACGTGTGCAGGAGCTCTTGGCAAAATGCTGTTGAGAGCCTTTGCCATGTTCAGGGCAGGAAAAGAGGGTTTGTGCCTCAGCTGTCAGCTGGGCAGGCCCTCCGTCAGGGGTTTGAGCAGGAGTTTGCTCATGCAGGCAGGAACAAGCCAAAGGTCTTGCCCAGCTCTGAGAAGTGCCTTTGTACTTACGGTTGCAGCCCAGGCCACCCCGAGGTAGGAGCACAGGGCCAAGCCCAGGATCTCCCAGCGAGCCATGGTGAGTGCACAGCTGAGGAGACAGTGCCCAGGGGCAGGCTGGCCTATATATAGCCAGGGGGGCAGGTGTGTGTCAATGCCATGGCCCAGGCTTGGCTCTGAGATAAACAAGGGGAGCCCCCACACACTTGTCCTTCAGTAGCCTGAGGCCAATGCCTGGCTGAGGGAGACTGGCATCACTGTGTGAGAGCCCTGCAGGTGTTGCTCCTGTGGGCTGGAGGCCAAACCTCCTCAGGCATCTTTTCTGTTTTCCACATGGCCACCATCTCCTGGTTCAAACTGCACTTCCCATACTCACACACACACAGGGATTTGGGATTGCAACCTCTCCTCTCTTCTTCTCTGGTGTATTACCAGCTGGTTTGCATTCTAGCCTTGCTCTTGGGAGGTTGCTGTGCAGCCAGACTGCTCACCAAGTTCACACATAGTCAGTCCAGAATTTCTGTCTCCTCTTCATTTTCACTCTGATCAGAAGGCCTGAGCTCTTATTCCTCCTCCTCCTCTCTCTTCATGCTCATATGCCAGCTGCTCTTTGCCATTCTCTCTGCTTGTTTGATTTGTCAAGAAGAGCAGGGAACAGACAGGATATAAACAGTAGGCTTTGAAATCGGGCTCTAAAAGAAGACTCAGCTGCCAGTGTGCAATACCTGTCCCCATTCGATCACAGAGCTGGTAGAACATCTGCCACAGGTGGTTAAGGCTCCTTCTGGAAAATGTAGATGGATTCCTAAGTGAAGGAAAAAAGGGAATGATTCATATGCATTTTATGGTGTAACTGGGACCTTCATGTGAAGCTGCAAAAATGAAGTTTGTGCTCCACATTTCAGAGGAAAAGGGATTCAGCTGGGTGACCATTGGGTTGGTTTAACTTTGGTCCAACCACCCTTATCACATAGTTGTACCATAAAAGTTTCTTATGATGCCACTGAGGAAAAAAAATTATCTTTAACAAAACATTCAAAGCTACTTCCAGTTGCACACTGAGAGAGGTGCTCTCCTCTGGCTGACAGAGAAACCTCAGGCACTTGCTACTGATCCATATGAAATGGATTTCAGCACTAAAGGCTTCACTATCTGCATTTGCCCTCCAGTAGCTACTGCAGTTACTCGGTGTTAAAGGGGCAAAGAAAGAGGGAAATGCAGGTTCCAACTCAATCTAGAAATTTCTTTCCCTTCAAAAAGGGCAGATGAAGGACAACAGTGAGAAAATGAAACCTGTTCGTTGTGGGAGATTTCACAGATTGTTCTTCTGAAAAAAACAGAAGGGTACATGCCACAGGAACACATGGCATTGACTCCTGCTAATGCCCCCCTTGGCTCCAGCCCGCTAGAAGCAGGCAGGAGGCTGGTTCCAGTGCAGAGGGCTCTCTGGCCTTGGCCCTCCCCAGGGCTGGGCTATTCACCTACAACCCCTCTGCACCCTATACTCTCTCCACACACACACACCAAGGCCCCCCTCACCCATGACAGTCTTTGCTCTCTGCCCAGCAGTTGTAGCATGGCCCCAATATCCCACACCAGCCCCAGGTTCTCCACACACACCAACCAGTGAGTCTGGGGGCAGCTCCAGCGCAGCCAAACCCCACTGACCCCACAGTGGAGTACCAGGGCCAGACCCAGCATTGGGGTATGGATGGGGGCATGTGGAGAAGGAGCTGTGTGGGCGGTTTGGCTCCTCATCCTGCACTGCCTGGAGATGGAGCTTCCCAGTCCAGTCACACCCCAGGCCAAAAAACAGCATGAAATAACTATGGGTTCATTGTGCCCCTGCCAGCTCCTGAGCATTGCTTGTGCATGACCATCAAGAGGTTAGGAATGCTTTGCATTCAGTTGGTGCACCTGTAGCTGTCTAAGAGCAGGTTGGTATTAGCCAGGATGTTTATAGTAACACAGGGAGATCCAAAGGTCAGGTCAAGATTGGGGGTGTCTCGGCTGGAATCAGAAGGCCAAGGAGGGAAAATGACCCCAGAGCCACCTGAGCAGGGAGACACTAGGCCCATGCAGTCAACAACATCCCAGGGACATCAGGGTGTGAGGGAACAGGGAACACACACTGCATGTCCCTTCCTCCCAGACCTCAACATTAGTAACAAAATCCTGTCAGGGCAAACACAAGGAGAAACAGAGTCAGTTACAAGCAAGCCTTTAATGGACTATCTTTAAAAGGAGGGGGGGTGGAGCTTCAGAACATTAATGCTGACTGGGTGATGTTGGCAACCTGCGGCAGGCTCAGATACACTGAGTTCCAGAAGGTCACGTACTGGGATCGCAGATCCTGCTTCACGGAGTTCTTGCCGATCTTATTGTTGATGTCCAGGTAGTAAGTGCCCTTACTGGTGTAAGGTGGCCAGGAAACGGGCACATCTGAATTCCCCTTGTTGGGATCACTGGGGAAAAAGGAGACACACAACTTCAGTTTCATCAGGGAAGCTTGTGGGTAAAGCTTTAAGTGAGAGCACACAGACAGTGCTTGACAGTGGGACAAGCAATAGGAGCTGTGCCTGCCAGGAGTGAGTTGACTACAAGCAGTCTCATCCCTCAGTCCCCACTGGCATCAGCCCTGGCTCCATGCAGGGACTTGACTCCTGTATGAACCCTGAGAGCCACAAATAAGCCACATCATTAAATGTAAGCGGGGTTCACAAGTCGTGAAAATGCTCCTCCTGCCCCAGGTGTGCATTGGATGAGGAGGACCCACAGAAAACTTCACCCCTGGAAAACACAGAGCCTGGCTCACAACAGAAACACAGTCAGAGAACACCCTGCTCCTGGGAATGATCCTGAGAAGGGACTGGGCTGAAGTGCTGCAGTGAGCCAGAAATGTGGAACTGGAATGACTCACCCCGTCCTGGCAAAATTGGTCCAGTAAGCAATCATGGCCTTTGAGACAGTCCTGTGCTTGGGCAGGTAGCCCAGGGGGGTGGCAAAGGGTTTCCCAAACACGTACTGCAGGTCATCAGCATGGTCTGCCCCAACCCAGCTGGGGTAGACGGGCATGCGGGATGGCTGGGAGAACAAGTAGCTGTATGTCTTGCCACTCCTGGGGAAATAGAAGAGACCAGCTAAGCAGCTGGGAGGGGGGAGCAGAGCCCTCTTAACCCACTCCTCAGCCCCTTCTGCTGGGAAGGCAGTGTTTTGGCCCCCAGTGCAGCTTTGGGCTCCTGCCAGGGCTGAGCTGCTCACTTGGCATTTTGCAGGTGCAGATTCAGCGCCCACTGGGTGGGAACCAGGAAGATATAGTCAGTGATCAGCTCCACCACTGTCTTCTTCATCACCTCCTGTGTTGGCTTGTCACCCCACACCTGGGTGTAGATATTGTATGTGGCATTGGCTCCAGCTTCACCCCTGTCCACCGTAAGTCCTTTGATCAGATTGAAGACCTCATCCCTGAAAAGATAAGTGATAACAACTCATTAAAGACCTGCAGCTCCAAGTGGGGCAGGGCTCTTGCCTGGTCCTCTTGCTGAACTCAGCAACACAAGCCTTGGGCACTCAGGCTTGGAGTGACATCTGTTTTGAAGGTTGTGCCCTGTCCACCCAACTCTAAGCCCTCAAAGTTTAGAATCTACATTAAAGAGAAGGTTCCTCCCGTTCAGGGTTCTAAGAGCTCCCTCACTTACGCAGTGATTTTCTGAAGTGGGCCATTGATGGCAGGTAAATCAACGCCAGCAAAGATGTGCCCGTCCATGTCATTGATCCCAGCGAGATAGTCAATGTCAGCAGCATTGGCAAAGAGGTTCTCTGGCATGTCTGGGAGGAAATCTCCATCAACAACAGGAGTGAGGGCCAGGGTGTGCACCAGGGGCACTGCAGCAGGAGACAAAAAAGTCTGTTAGGAGGTAATAAAATATAGACGTGTGGTCTGTCATGTCCCATGACTCAAAGAGCTGTGGAAAGAACAGGCTGAGGAAGGATGTGTTCATCCAGCACAATGTGCCCCTGCCTATGGAAGAGGGACTGTGAAATCTGACATTGTAGTCCTCTTTCTATAGGACACAAGCACTTCTCCAACACTCCTGGCAGTGTCCTGCCAGAGGTGTGGGGAGCCCCGAGTGGATAGGGAACCACCACACATGCAAGTGAACTTACTGGGCAGTTTGGTCAGCTGCAGGTGGTAGGCCAGCGTCAGTTCTTTGGGATCAGAGTGACGCAGGCAGTCGGCCAAGATGGCAGTGTCGTTTGTGGAGCAGCCCAGCTTTTCTCCAAGCTGCAGGAGGAGACAGAGAGAGAAAGCTCCTAGCATTACCTCCCAAACCCCGGGCTATTGTTATCAAGGCAAAGGTTACAAAGCTCTGTTGGGCATGGCTTCTAGTTATGCTCTGCTCAAGGGAATCT
>WEKX01014981.1:1528-14104 GCA_013390025.1 Pitta sordida
AACACTGACCCCGGTGGGACTCCACTGGTGACTGGCTGCCAGCTGTATGTGACACCATTCACCAACACTCTCTGAGTGCATTCATCTAACCAATTGCTAAACCAACATAAAATTCTTCTATCCAATCCACACTCTAAGAGTTTCTCCTATAGCTTACTATGTGAAACCATGTCAAAAACTTTTTTAAGATCCAAGTACACAATATCCACAGCCTTTTTATCATCAACCAGGTGAGTCACCAGTTCATAAAAAGAGATCAGGCTGGTCAGACATTTTGCAGGTGTTGCACAGTAGCACAGAGGACTATCTGTTCCGTGACTTTGCACGGGACTGAGGTCAGGCTTTCAGGTCTATAATAGCTCGGATCACCTTTCCTGACCTTCTTGTGGATGGGTGTCACATTAGCCAATTTCCAGTCATGTGGTACATCACCAGTAAGCCAGGACTGTTGGTAAATTATGGAGTTCTTTTGCTTTGCTTCTTTGCATGCTTTGGCTTTGCTTTATTTGTGCTTGTATTAAACTGCTTTATTCTAACTCACCCTCTGTATATCATCTTATTATTTTGGTGCTGAGTGACCATTCTAGCCAGGGTAAAACCCCTAACACTTTCATTTTCCTACCTTCTCTGTTTTCTGTAACTCCTCTCATCATATTTCAAATGTCATCTTTTTATCTACAGTGTTCATTTATAGTATATCCTCACTGCATTATGACCCCTCCATTAAAACCTCCCTGATTTGTGGGGAGTTTTTCTCGCAGTTCTGCTTCAGTGATTTGTGATGTTTCCTGGCCGACACGTGCAGTGGCACGACTCCACCGAGGGGTGTTGCTGGCACTCCCTATGGGGTGGGACTTGTCCGGCCCTACGGGGAGGGCACGTGTTGTCTCCCCCTCACCTGTGTGTCTCCATGCCCAGTGCCCACAGTGAAGGCCCACACCGTGGGATGCCCCCGCTGGTCACTGAGACCCAGCACAGCATCGCCACAAGCCATACTGTCCCGTTACTCTAAGCCCAGCCGGGGAATGACCACAGCCCCAGGCACGTATTACTGTTTCCATGGCTACACACAAGGAAGGGAAGTGCACCAGGAGAGTGGGGCTGGGTCAGCTGTGGCAGCAATCAGGCAAGTACTGTGTGCCGGGATGGGGCAGCAGTGGGACATGCACACCCTGCGGCCACACCACACTGACAACCCCAGAGGACTGGGACAATGTGGGGCCAGGATGTCATGCGGCTGGGACGGCATAGGGACAACTACCAGGGATGGACGCTGGGGAACAGTGCTGCAGGATTTGAGCTGCCGGCGGGGCAGTGCGAGCACATGTGGTCACAGCAGCCTGGCCCTGGCTGCAGATGCCGAAGCAGCAGCGTGGCCGAAGAGAAATCCAGGGATTCTTGGGGTGGTCTCCCAAGGCAGAGAGAGCTCAGAAATGCCCCCCTTTTCTCCCCCTTTTCCCCCCTGAGAAAGCGTGTAGGGAGGAGTCAAAAAGGCTGCCCAATGCTCCTGATTGGCTGGAGGTGGAGTGATGGGTGTGGCCTGTATGCATATTAATGACCTGTGTGTGTTTACAAATTTGACATTTCGTAAGAGCATTACCCATTCCTCGCAAATAAGGAGGTATAACTGTATCTTGTTTTCCTGCTTATTTTTTAAAATTTTAACTTCTCTCTTTCTGCTTCTCTGTTGTGTTGTACTTGATCTGACTTTAGGTCATCTAGGTTATTTTCCCTTATACCACTAATGATATCTGTGGAAATAATTTGAGAAAGCACATTTTTTACCAGTCAAAGAAAAGATGCCTGTCATTTGCTCCACTCCTTGACCTCCTAACAATTTTTAGTTCTCCAAATAATTTTATATGGGAGTTGAACTGGATGGCCCTGTGGGTAGTGCCATGGTTTAGACAATAGGTTGGTGTTGGGTTACAGGTTGGACTTGATGATCTCCAAGGTCTCTTCCAACCTTGCTAATACTGTGATACTGTGATATTTTGCCATTTTCACCGTCCTTCAAATTATGGTGAAAATTATAACCAAGACCCTTTGTGGTAGGCTAGAATTGCCATATGCCCAAGAGAGTTTTGCAAAATAAAACCTTTGTTTGTTTTTGACTATTTTTTCCTGCTCATACCTTACATACACTTGCACCTTTTTATCCATGGCTATTGCTGCAGATATTCCTCAGTGGATTAGTTTAACATAACAGAAAGAAAACTTTAGGATATTCCTTGTGCCTCTATCTTTTAATAATTACTAATTTTTTTCTCCAATTAAGATAAGCAAAACACAAAACAGCAAGCACATGCTAAAGGATACTTAAATGTCCAACCTTAACCATTGTGAAATTTGGTTCACTGAGCCTAGTGCCATTTCTGAAATTAATAGACAGGTCAGCTACAATTTTTTAAAAAAATGTATATTCAGGATTGCAAAGTTGTAATAACAAGATACTTGTACTATTTTATTGCAGAAATAAAAATGCAGCTTGACAGATGTGTTATGGGTTATGCAGGATAGAAGGAAACTGAATATTCTCCTACTGGAAGAAAATATCAATTATAAAAGAAATTAAATTGTCAACTGCAGTCAAGAGGTCATTGTGTTCAGAAATACTTGGAGAAATTGATATGGCAATTAAATACATATGGCGGATAAAACTACTGATATTCAGCACATATTGTGTCACAAATATCGTATTACATATGTTAATTTGGTACAATTAACCTTTTGTAATTGTTTTAAAGACCTTGTTTAACCAAGTAGAATATTACTTCATTGAAGGAACAACGCATCAAGTATAAAAATAGAGGCAGGGCTTCAAGAAACCAATTGCACTGACTCTGTATCATTAATTTTTCTTGTTAAGGTTTATGCTATCTTTATATATTCATATACAGACAAACCCTGTAATTTAAGAAAAATCAGTCAGGACACAAGGTAATTGCGTGCATGCTACAGAAAAAAAAGTNCTTGCCATGGGTCCTTCAACAAATTAGCTTCAATGTTGCTCATTCTTTTCCCCTTCTTGTGGCTAACACTCAGTTTTGTTTACCTTCAGAGACTGCAGGACAGTGTTTTTCACCCTTAATATTCAACCTTAACTCTCAAGCCACCTGAATGATTCTGAAGTCTACTAATCCTTCTAAAATTCACTAAAAATTCACTAAATTTTCACTAATTCATTAAAATCCCTAAATCTCTATGTCCTTACCTAACTCACTACATTTGTAATTTTCTGAATCCCCAAATCACCTGCATAGTCACGTTTAGCAGATTCATGTATTCAATTAGCTGTGGTTGGAGTGCAGGCATGAACATAATGTATAGGACCCTGAATTCCAGGGCCAGAAGGCACCAAAAGGTGCTTCCTCCACTGCAATGAGGTGCTACCGTGCGAGCCACATTCCCAAGACTGCTCTCTGGACATAATTGTGGAAAGTGCATGGCTGTGGGGAGGGGGTAATTGAGTATTCATGAGTTCGGTATCTTCACGGATTGCATAACTTGCAGGACCTGCTCAGACCTGTCCCCCCTCGACTTCCAGGGGAGCTCATATATTCTTCAAGAGAATCTTAGCAATGGGGAACAACTGCTCAAAGTTAAATATTGGGGTTTTACTTTTCTCCTCTCAATCTGTGCTATGAAATGCAATTGAATATTTACATGGAGTGGGGGAGGAAAGACGATAAAAGCAGAGCATGGTTTACAACTGTGTATTCAAGTCAAGGAAAACATTTTAAAATTTTGTTCTTCATTGCCCAGCATATGCTGATGCAGATAAAACGAGCTAGAGCACGTTTTCCCAGTATTAGGATATGGAGAATTGAACAAGTGGCAGAATGTTAAAGATAAGTCACTTAAGAAGACTAAAGTGATTATGCGCTAGTATGAGCATTGACTGGCCTTTGTTTTGCAGCATGCAAGCAGGAACTTTCCCTGACTGACAGTTTACCAAGGGACACCACGTGAGCTGAGCTACTCCAGTGCAGGGCAGGGCATTCCCAACCAGGGTTTCCTTCTTTCAGGTATCTAAACCATTAAAATTCTCGAGAGCACAGTGACCTGGAGCATGATGAACAGGAGTAGGCAAACAGGGACGTTAAGTGTAGGGACTCTGAGTAAGTGTAGGGGCTTTAAGTAAGTGTAGGGGCTTGGAGCAAGTAAGTGACTAAGAGACAGTTAGCATGGCAGTTCGCGCAAGCAGGGAGGGCAGAGAGGGTTGCAGATGCTGTCTTGGTAGGTATTGTCTCTCCTTGTCTTCATCCTCCTAGCCCTTTCCAGTAATGGTTAGAACCAGACAGATGAAAACCAAGGACAACACCACAAGGGAGGTTCAGACCCAAACAACCCCTGTGTTAATGGATGTGGCTGTCCAGACTCCTGGCTGCACGGAATTCCTGAGAGTGATGGTTGAACAGAAAGACAGTTTACAAAACACTTGTGTCCAGTGTGAGCTGGAAATTACTTACTCTGCATGATAGCAGGAAGAGGTTGACAGGCTGAGGAGTGTATGAGATAGTTTAAGGGAAATAGAGTTGAGGGACTGTGCACTTCCATCCCTTAGAGACTTCCAAGAGCCAGAGGAGCCTTATGCATCTTACATTCCCCATCATGAGGTAGAAGAAAGTAACCTAGAGGAAGAGGGGAAATAGGAACATGTCTCCTCTTGTGGGGGTTGTGAATCTCTCTTCTGTCCACCACCTTTTAAGATGCCACCTTTCGAGTTGCCCTTGCAGAACAGGTTTGGGGTCCAGGAGGTTGATATGGAAGGACACACTTCAGCCGGTAAATCACTAAGAACTACCTCGTCCACCAAACAAATCAGAACCACTACTATCAAAAAGAAAAGGAGGGTAGTGGTTGTACATGACTCCTTTCTGAGGGGAATAGAAGGTCCTACCTGTTGACCAGATCCATTCTACAGGGAAGTCTGTTGACTCCATGGGGCCTAGGTATATTGCTGAGAGGTTGACAGAATTAATTCAACCTTCTGATTATAATACCCATGTGCAGTTCGACCCTGGCTGAATGCCAGGGATTCGCCTACAGCTACTCTCTCACTTCATCCCTCCTGCCCCCAGTACAAACCGGGGAGAGGGGAAAAGAAAAAAACTGAAGGGTTTTGCTACAGCAAGAATGAGGACTATTAGAAATCTTTTACTGTCACAGGCAAAACAAAATTCCAAAGTGGGGATGTAAAGAATTTATTTCTAACGAGATCAGAGCTTAAAGTGAGAAATATCAAGTATCATCTTAAAGGCAACCTTCTCCCCCATCCCTCTGTCTCTTACAACAGATACCATGTTCCCTCTTTCCACCAGGAGGCAGGAGGGGAAAGGAGCAGGGGAAAATCAGGCAGTTGGTGTTTCTCTGCTGCAGCTCAGGGGAGGAGGCCATACCCCTGCATTCCATGGGGTCCCTCCCATGGGATAAAGTCTTTCACAACCCTCTCCATCATAAGTCCAATCCCAGGGACAGTAGCTCTTCCAAACACTGCTGTCCCATGTGTCACTCCAGAGGGTGCAGTCCTTCAGTACAGGCTGCTTCAGCATGGGTCCCATCCCAAGGCACACATCCTACCACGTAAAGTTCTGCTCCAGCATGGACTCTCCACTCCATGCGCCACACATCTCTCCTGGGACTCTGCTCCAATGTGGGCTCCAACAGGCTCCAGCTTCCTTCTAGCATCCACCTGCTCCAGTATGGGCTCCCCTTTCCACGGGCTGCAAGTGGATTTCTGCATCCTTGTGATCTTTCCATGGGCTCCTGGGGGACAGCCTGCTTTACCATGTCATCACTACTGGCTGCAGGGAGATGTCTGGAACAATTCCTCCCCTTCTTTCGGCCCTGGCCTTGGTGCCTGCATTGGCTGTTACAACTTCTGACTGCTCTTCTCTGACAGCCATGTCTTCCTCCTCTAACTTTTTTCCTTCTTATCACAGAGGCATCTCTATTTCTCCTGATTGGCCTGGCCTTGGCCAGTGGTGGGTCCAGCCAGGACCTGGCTGGCATTAGCTCTTCCAGCTACAAGGGAGGTTTCCAGCAACTTCTCCAAGAAAACCCTCACCCATAGGTCACCTGTACCAGAAAACCAGCCACAGCAAAACACAATGCACCCCTGCTGGTCATCCAAGCCGACAGTGATAAGAACAACAAGAAGGGATCCAGAGCCAGTAAGAAGGAATTTGAGGAGCTTGGTCAATTAACCAATGGGGCAGGAATGCAGGAAGTTTTTTGTTCGGTCCCTGTAGTGGCAGATTCAGAACCTGAAAGGAATGGGAGAATTCTTGCTATTAATAAATGGCTTAGGGGGGAGTGCAACCAGAAGAATATTAGGGTTTATGATCATGGGGCATCCTTCACCAAACCTGGCTTGCTAGACTCTGGTGGGTAGAGCCTATCTAATAAAGGCGAAAGGGTTTTGGCCCATGGACTGGCAGGACTCACTGACAGGGCTTTAAAACAGGTTTGAAGGGGGAAGGGAATCTGGCAGTCACTCGGGAGGACAGTGAAACTGGTAAAAATTAGTCAAAAAAGTATTCGGCAATGCAGTTGAGGTGCATGTATACTAACGCACGCAACCTGGGTAATAAACAGGAAGAACTGGAAGTTTTGGTGCAACATGAGCAATACAATATAGTTACCATCATGGAAACATGGTGGGATGATGCACACGATTGGAGTGCTACATTGGCAGGCTACACAACCTTCAGAAGAAATAGGAGAGGCTGAAGATGTGGAAGAGTGGCCCTATATATTAAAGCAACTTTTGATACCATTGAGCTTGACACTAAGGATGATCAGGGACAGCCAATAAAACTGAAATTCTGCTCAGAGTATATTGTAGACCACCTGACCAGGAGAAAGAAGTGGATTTATTGCTCTTTAAGCAACTAGAAATTACCTCAAGATCGGCTGCCCTAGTTCTTGCAGGAGACTTCAATCTGCCTGATATCTGCTGGGAACTTAACACAGCAAATAGGAGGCAGTCCAGAAAGATCTTAGAGAAAGCTGATGATTATTTTTTTGATGCAGCTGGTGAGTGAGTCTACCAGGGGCAAGGGTGTGCTTGACCTGCTCTTTATGAATAGGAAAGGGCTGGTTGGCACTGCTGTGGTAGGAGGAAATCTGGCTTGCAGTGACCATGAGATAGTGGAGTTTTCAACTGACAGGGTGACCAAGAAGGGCATGAACAAAAGCCCAGATGGAACTCAAACTTGCTGTTCTTGTAAAGGATAACAAGAAGTGTTTTTATAAATACATCAACAGCAAAAAGAAATGTTGCAACCACCTTCACTTCTTATTGGATGCAGAGGGAAATATAGTAATGTCCCAGTTTGTTTTTTTCCTATGGCAACGAGGGGGTTAGCAGCTCCTGCCTGGGCCTCCGTCACTGCCATGGAAATCAAGGTTGAACAGATAGAGACACATCTGTGAATAACATATTTGAGAAAAGAAAAAAAAAAACTAATAACAGAAAGTAGATGGGTCAGACCAGAGACTGGGATGAGAAGCTGAAAGCTATGAAGGCACCACCAGGCCTACCGGAGAAGGGGTAGAAAGGATTCCAGGCATCTCACTGCTGCTCGTAGAATGGACCATAGTGAAGCAGACTGTCTGCCTGCAAACCTATGGAATAGAGAGNAAAAAGGGAATATGAGATCTGTTGTAAGAGAAGGAGAGGTAGGGGAAAGGGTTGACTTTAAAATGGTACTTCTCACACTAAGCTCTGACCTTGTTAGATAATAAATAAATTATTTATATTTCCTGCTTGTAACTTGCTTTGTTTTGTCTGTGATCAGTGTTATTTTCTAATTTCTCTCCTCCAGGAGATGTTGTGGGTGAATCTCTGGCATCCAATCAGGGTCAAACCATGACAAGTAACAAGAGATAAGGAAAAGGAAGAGATACTTCTTTGCCTTCTTTGCCTCTGTTTTTAACAGGAAGACAGATTGCCTGAAGCATAAATGGACTTCTGGACTGGAAGAAGGGTTAAGGGTACAGTATAACCCCCCTGTAATCCAGGAGGAGATAGTTAGAGACTTGCTGAACTGCTTGGTCCTCACATGTCCGTGGGACCAGATGGGATCCATCCTATGGTGCTGAAAGAGCTGGCTGATGAATTCGCTAAGCCACTCTCCGTAACTTACCAACTGTCTTGGCTTACCGGTGACGCATCAGGAGTCAGGAACTCTTTAGCTATAACACAGAGATTCATGTGGGGCCCATCCAGCCGTTCTGGCTGTGGCAGCCAGCCTGGACGTGCCAGCACATATCTGCGTATATTCATAGCTTCAGGCAGAGCAGTCCTGCCAGTAACAGCTGCTGTAGTTAAAGGGAAAAAAACCTGACTCCCAGGCTCCTCAGTGCTGTAAGGAACTTGGGATGTTGCAGTGTTCCAAAGTTACCATATTTCTAGCAATAATTTCCCACATTAAAGTCTGACCCATATTCATGGATTAAAGGTNAAAGGGTTGACTTTAAAATGGTACTTCTCACACTAAGCTCTGACCTTGTTAGATAATAAATAAATTATTTATATTTCCTGCTTGTAACTTGCTTTGTTTTGTCTGTGATCAGTGTTATTTTCTAATTTCTCTCCTCCAGGAGATGTTGTGGGTGAATCTCTGGCATCCAATCAGGGTCAAACCATGACAAGTAACAAGAGATAAGGAAAAGGAAGAGATACTTCTTTGCCTTCTTTGCCTCTGTTTTTAACAGGAAGACAGATTGCCTGAAGCATAAATGGACTTCTGGACTGGAAGAAGGGTTAAGGGTACAGTATAACCCCCCTGTAATCCAGGAGGAGATAGTTAGAGACTTGCTGAACTGCTTGGTCCTCACATGTCCGTGGGACCAGATGGGATCCATCCTATGGTGCTGAAAGAGCTGGCTGATGAATTCGCTAAGCCACTCTCCGTAACTTACCAACTGTCTTGGCTTACCGGTGACGCATCAGGAGTCAGGAACTCTTTAGCTATAACACAGAGATTCATGTGGGGCCCATCCAGCCGTTCTGGCTGTGGCAGCCAGCCTGGACGTGCCAGCACATATCTGCGTATATTCATAGCTTCAGGCAGAGCAGTCCTGCCAGTAACAGCTGCTGTAGTTAAAGGGAAAAAAACCTGACTCCCAGGCTCCTCAGTGCTGTAAGGAACTTGGGATGTTGCAGTGTTCCAAAGTTACCATATTTCTAGCAATAATTTCCCACATTAAAGTCTGACCCATATTCATGGATTAAAGGTTGCACAGCAGCTGCAGGAGACCCAAAATACGCAAATACAAATGGGTGACTGCCTTAAAAAAAGTTATTTCTGAGATAGCTTCTGACCTACTATAGAAAAGTATAAGCTTACTTGTAACCAGGTTCTTAATATTGAGAGGTACACCTGGTCTTTAACATGTGTAAAAGCTTTCCACATTTAACCTGTTATTTCCTGAATCAGTTATTTGTTTAATAAGTACACAGTCCTTAGTACCCTTTCTGGACACTTTATCTAAAATGCTTTAGGCTACTTCACTATCGTTTAATTCATGTAAGAAATGAAGAAACTCATTTATGGGAAGTGTCTGGACTGAAAAGATAAACTTAACTTCAAATGTGTGGAGAGTTGCCTATGTTACCAAATACTTGTGTCTTCTCGGGTATTCTTTGCAAGTATCTATGTTTGCAATGGCAAAAGACTATTATGTTTTTAAAGAAAAAAACAAAATACATGCTACAGGAGCTATGATTAGGTGAGCTGCCCATGTATGAAGAGCGGGACAATAATTCTTGTGAGCAAGAAGCCATGCAGAACATAATCAGAACTGGAAGGACAGGCACAGCAAGATATGGAACAAGATAAGCTGAACCCTGGACTGTTGGTATATGTTGTGAAGCCCTGCAAAGCAGACAGGAGGTGGCAGCCAATAGAGCAGCAGAACGGGGATGATCGCTTCTGCAAGAGGTCACTTTTGGCCCCCTCCATCTCGTGCCGAGCCAAGAGATGCGAGCTTGATAACATGTTCTGCATGCTGCAGTGGAATTTGCCCAGTTTCAGCAGTTCTAGCCCCACTGACACCTCCTAGGACTCCGTCTCCCATAGTAGGCACACCACCCTCCCCTCAAGGTAGCTGCTGTCCTGAGCACCTGTGAAGTGGTCTGTGTTGCGAAGCCAGGCAGGGTGTTCACCTCCCTGCAATTGCAGCAGGCAATGACCAGTCAAATGAGGAAGGCAACGGAGGTGGCAAGCAGCAGGGGAAGAAGGAGAGGCAGCGAGAAGACAAAAGGATAAGCTGCTGTTGCTGTGCCAACACAAAAATCTGGCTGCACACCAATAGCAAATCCTAGCAAATGCTGTGTGGCCCAAATTTTTAAAGTGCCTATTTAATAACCAAGAGTTTGTGAGTTTGACTCTTTCAAGGATGTCTCCTGTTACATTCCATCAAATTCAATGTCTTTTTTATATAGTGTGTTTTCATAAACCTTCAAGAATGAGATAAGAGAGAAGAGTTTGTTTTCCTATGACTGATCATTTCATGAAGCATTGCCTGTAGAAAACTAACAAACCCTAGGCTGTATTTCCGATGTAAAAGGAAAAGTCTTTCTACTAAAAATAACTCATGGATTGTATGTTACTTAAACAGTTCCTGTTATTGATTTAAAAGACTGTTTATTTACCATGCTCCTAAGATTTGATTTTTCAGTGCCTACACTGGAACAAGATTTACAAGCCTGTTAAGACACTTAGGCAATGCTATTTGGAAAGCAAGCAGATATCCCCAGATAAAACATAAGAAAACAGCACGAGAAATCAGACCCCACTACAGAGACTCAAGGTATCAGATAAAATCACTAACTGGCTTCAACATATTTTAGGTATTTCCACAGAAGAATCATGAACTGATACAAGGACCCTGACAAAAGAAATATACTCTAAACAGATTCTCGACAAGCACTGACCCTTTGGACGAGCTGATGACAGAGGAGACCTTTTGCCTTCCAGACAGCCCTAGCTAAATTTAGTAAGTGTTATCTCCTTATGTAGCTAGTATTGTAACAAAAAGTGAAAATGCTTAACTTAAAGATGTTAGTAACGAGTTCCTGTTTTGCTTTATAAAAAGTTGTTATACTTGTTAAGTTCACATACTAATGTTTACATTGATGTATAACAATTTACCTAGATCTATTGTTTAAGAAAGAGACAGTTTGGTTAGAGCACTTCTTGTACAATCTGTTCCAACTGCCAAATGGTATCATCTCTGCCTTCTGCTAGTATTAAGCCCCACAGGTCAAACTATTGTAGAATGAACCCATGGGGCACTTAAAAATATGTTGCAAAAAGAAAAAGGGGTCAGAAACAGATAAAAGGCGAGGCCATGGATAAAATTAAGAATTTAGATATGGGACAATAAGAAGGTCCCCTTATTTAAATAACCTGGGGAAAGAGAGTATACTTGTGTTTTCAGGGGATCAAGAACACAATAGATTCCAGCTCAATGGGCGATCTGAAATGCACTGAATCTCCTGAGCATGATGGTTACAGCTTTCCGGATTTTTGATCAGAAGACCGTGTTTTGAGAGCAAATAACAGAATCACAAAATACTCCGAGTTGGAAGGGACCTACGAAGATCATCGAGTCCAACTCTTAAGTGAAAGTCCATACAGAGATTAAAACCACCACCTTGGTGTTATGAGCAACATGCTTTATGTATCAGAGCTAAAAACTGGGTCATCGTTTTTATTTTTTTTTTAACCTAGCTGCCCATCCCATCATCTCACTACCAAGACCATGTCAACAAGTTCCTAATCCAATCTTTTCTCAAGCATCTCCAGGAATGGCGACTCCACCACGTCCCTGCACAGACCATTCCACAGAATCAAAGAATCACAGAATCACAGAATCAGAGAATACTGTGAGTTGGAAGGCACCCACAAGGATCACCTAGTCCAACTCACCATATAACTCCCATACAGAGATTGAACGCACACTCCAGAGTAGTAAACATAAACCTAGATCCTCCACAGGCTCACAGTCCACTCTGAGGCAGGAGAGACTCACAGGACCATCCAGCCATACACCCCCCAGGTAGACCGTGTCACTAAGCTCCTCATCCAGCCTTCTCTTAAACACCTCCAGGGAGGGCGACTCCACCACCTCCCTGGGCAGTCCATTCCAAAGACCAATTACTCTCTCTGTGAAAAACCTCTTCCTAACATTCAGTCTAAACCTCCCCTGGCATAGCTTGAGGCCATGTCCTCTCGTTCTGTTGTCGTCAGCCTGAAAGAAGAGGTCCCCACCCACCTCACGGCAACCTCCTCACAGGTAGTGGTAAACAGCGATGAGGTCACCACTGAGCCTCCTCTTCACCAGGATGAACAACCCCAGTTCCAGTAGTCGCTCCCCATAAGGCTTGTCCCCCAGTCCTTTCACCATCCTTGTCGCCCTTCTCTGGACTCTCTCAAGCAGCTCAACATCCTTGTTAAACTGGGGACCCCAGGACTGGACACAGTACTCAAGATGTGGTCTAACCAGTGCCGAGTACAGGGGAAGGACAACCTCCCTAGTCCAACTGACCACACTGTTCCC